>JAGDQP010044270.1:0-15958 GCA_022664845.1 Lepisma saccharinum
CAGCTTTGGCCAATAGGAGAGGCATTGTGTTCCACCAGGACAACGCCAGGCCACACACATCGATAGTGACTCGCCAGAAGCTCCGGGAGCTTATGCATCCACCTTATAGTCCGGACCTGACACCGAGTGATTACCATCTGTTCCTGTCCATGGCGAACACGTTTGCTGGTGCAAAATTCGCTTCAAGAGAGGCTTGTGAAAATCGACTGTCTCAATTGTTTGCCAATAGGTACAAGGGCTTCTATGAGAGAGGCATCATGATCTTACCTTCCAAATGGCAACACGTTATCGAACAAAACGGCGCATATGTGACCTAAATCGGATCATTCTAACTATGGTAAGTCAAGCCTTCAATGTCATGCAAAAATAATGGATTACTTTTTACTACACCAGATATTATAAATTGGGATGTGTTTTCATAGTAGGTATAAACACATTAATGTAATTGAACGTGAAGAGGAACTAGCAGCAAAACGTTGAACCTGTGATAAACCCTTACTGCCTTTGCCTTTATTGCTTCATCTGCAGGATCATAATGTTGCCAAATGAGTTGACTGTTAATTCTCTTTATCTTTCAGGTCAGATAACTTTCTCATGACATTGACGCTGTTTCTCTATAGATTGAAGGAAGTGCCAACATTCTTATGGAGAACTGCAAACATTACAGCAACGTAAAAAGCCATTAGGGGAAGAAGAAGAACAGAGGTCTCATTACAAAGACGATGTCTAAAGTTATGGGAGCCCAGAATCGTACAGAAGGACAGTCTAAATTTTCCGCTGAAACCCTTGAATTAAGGGGCCATCACAATCGTAAATGGAAGAGGAATAAGAAAAGCATACGCCATTAAAGAAGATGTGTTGGAGGAGACAGAGGTAGTTCTACAAGTTCCTCTTTCAATTTTTCTTCTAAGAATAAAGTTTATTGGTAATGGGCACAGTCGAGTTGATTCCAGTGCACCATGTGAGAGTTGAGTGAATGAAATTAGTAAAATTTAGAATATGTTAGGCTCACATTGTGTAGTTTGGGAGATCAATAGAGATTCAAAACATTATTTGTAGCTAACATGAACTATGAATATTACGAAGTTGCTATCAAAATGAGTTTTAATTAGAAATATGATCTATCAGCGTGAGATGGATGTATATCGTAAATAATTGATTGGGAACTGATATTGGATCATGGAAGTGCTACCTGATTATATTTGCTCGGAAGAATACATTGTAATCTGGAAATAAGAAGAAAACTACGTCCAGAAATGTACCTGTTACTATGTAGTGTTTAGAAATGGGAAGTAATATTGATATCCTGATAATGAAGATGATGTCAATAAATATCAGAAACTGGGAATGAACTGTTTCTGTGATAATTTTGTTGAGTCTAGATGCTTTATAGGCTGAGTATTATATATTCTCCCGGGTGTAGTTCCATTCTTAGCACAAATAGGTTATTTCATAAGTTGGGATATTGCCTAACCTAACATAGAAACTTAGCGGTGAAACCTTATTCAGATATATTAAGACGCTCGTCTTAAGATATTACAACTTGAAAGATAAGATAAAACTAATTGTCCGGGCGGTAATAGTACTGCGGCTTGCCCGTCCTAATCACAGGTTATAGTAAAAGATACTATTTAGCAACTTATGCCAACTTGGTAATATACATTTCAATATATATCATAGTTATGTCGTTTGCATAACAGTGGATGATGATGTTACATTCCTGAACAACCGATCTGTTTCCAGTTAAGACTAGACAGATTAGTTCAAGAATCAGATTAAATAAAAATAATTTGCACGTAAGATTATTTTCATTTTGAATGAATTTAAAAAGTTATCAACACATATCTGAAATAAATTTACAATATTTTATGAGAATTATTTAAAAGCAGACTGGAGAGCATTTTGAAACTTTATAATGATCATTACAGCATCTTATAAGGCTCCACGCAAGTTATAAGAAGGTCTGTTTGTGCTGAATGAAACGTCGTTTTCTTTCAATATATCATTCCTGTATTATTCCTGTTTGACTGAGAGGAACCTAGCTGAATTTAAGGCAAGATTTCCGGTTTCGAGGTCAAATCCTGAGTTTTTCTGATTAGAAGGCAAGCACGCTTTTCCTAAAGCCCTTCAACCGGTAAACAACTTTTTGCATTTAAGATTCTAATTTATCTTACTTTTCGCATAATTAGTTTTAACTCAGACAGTAGATGAAGCTAAACAGATGCAGTGTAAAGTAAACAACAAAAGGACAGCAAATTTTAGAACAGTATTGACTGTTTTCTGTAAACATTTCCTTGTGAAATCCTGTGGCACATAGGGAAATCAAAGTTAAAGTATTAAAGCATCTGCTATGAGCACATGTAACCTATTTGTAATGACTAAACTAATGCATGTAAACCTACGTTAATGATGGAACGAGTATATGTAAACCTAGCCATTAATCATCCATTGCCCTATTTCCTGATTTTTTTTTCACTTCTAAAGGGGAAAAAAGTAACTGATTAATTACGTCCTCACCAAGACTGTCTCAACTGGGATCAACGATGCCGTTTGCTTCCTTTAAAGTTTCTCTACTTCTCTGCGACGTGCATGTTAAGGAGTGTAGATGTTCCTGCTCACCCTTTCCTTAAGGCTCTCTATCATTCATCTATGTCCCGAAGCATCAAGGACTAAGTCTTAAAGTAATTTTTGGGACCAAAAGTTGTTGCATAGCAGCGCCAACACGATGCCGTGTTTGGTGAACATATCCAAACAACTAACTTTAAGCCGGAAACAGGGGCTGAAGGTGGTGTTTAGGGATTTCAAAACGCAGAAGTTCGAACAATTATGTAAGTTTCCAAACAGGAATGTTTATCTCCGCTAAGATGTAAGTGAGACAATGAATTATCAAACTACAAATGAAGTGTAGAGGGAAAGAAAGTGTACAGAAAAACGCAAGAGTATTCTTAGCTTAAAATAACCCGTTTTCTAATTATAGTTTATTCAACGGTTCTCTTATGCTTTGAGATAATAGGTAGGGGAGAGTGTACGGATGGGAAACAACACTTAAACTTTCAATTACTGTATTACGGAAGATTTTCAGACATAGAAAGCTGTAAATGTTTGAAGGGTACTTCGTATTATACAATAAAATCCAGTTTAATGCACAAGTAAATATATTAATAAAGATTTCGAAAACAACTTTGAAATAATGTGATGCTTGGCATTCCCCATACAGGTAATGGTGAACGGGTGTTCTATAAATAAAATACTTTTTATTTTTATAATTTAACTTTTATGCGTGTTTGTATCCATATGTTTTCCAATAATCTTTTATTGTCGTTATTATTTTTCTTCTATTATCAACAATCATATTATATTGTTGACTTATATAGCGGAATTCACTTTACCGTAAAATAAGTTTTTTTTTCTAATATTTGTATATTAAGCTCAAATCAAGACGTCACCTCCTCCTTCTCTCTTCTACATTCTCCTCTATTCCAACACTGTTCACAAATAAATTAAAAGCAGATGATATTGATACCCACGTGTAGCGTGCCATCCTGACCCTTTCCAAGGTTTCCCTCAATTTCACCAGGTCAATGCCGGGTTGGAACTTTTTAAAACCATGGTCAATATCTTTACCATTCTCTCCTTTAGCCTGAGGCCCATAAGTGACGAGAGATCATAGCCCGTTACCGGGAAAATACGTTATTTTCGATTGAAAGTGAATGGGCTAACTCGTAGTACTCAAAGTTAAGAACACTCGCCTTAATTGGAATCTTATTTCAGACATGTTTTATGCCATAGCACATGCCCCCCACATGAATATATTTTCCTTGTTTTGTTTTGGAAGCTAAACGACACATCGGAGGAAAGAATGAATGTGATTTTCTCACTCTTTGTTGTTTGTTTAGTAAAATTAATGAATTTTACCCCAACCTTCCGTTTATTAGGTGCGACAGACTAGTTCTTGTATATTGATTTTTGTTTTCAATCTCAAGAACGAAAATTCATACTCCCATGAAGCTCAAATTATTTATAAATCATATTGAAAATTGTTTCAGGGAGTGAGATAACCTGAATCCTTTATCTGATATTTTAGTATGTGATTTTGAACACATAGTGCCTGCATGCCTTGCCATTCTTAAATTTCATTATTCGACAAAATTCGATTATAGAAACATGTTATATAGCATAAATGAAATTATATAAAATAGATTGATGCAAATACTGAATAGCTGCGGCCAATGTCCAACACATTGGCTCACATTTACGTCATGGAAACACCAAGTTAAGAAACCTACCAAAATATACTAAAAAATAGTATACTTTTTGAAACAGCCGCAAAAGGATTGGTATGCAAAGTAACTTACCTGAACTGTCTAAGAAAATTAAGGAAACAACATTACTTGTTTTCTCTCCAACAGCGGAACTCGCAATTGCGGTTTAGTTTGTTGGGGTGATTCCTTTTGTCTTATCGTTCTATCCTTAACTGACTACTTCTACACTTTTCACCTCCAAGAGAAGGCATTTGTGGCCTTAACTCCGCCATGGAAAATAAATCAATAAATAAAATAAATTACCTTTATATTTTTACACATATTCACGAACGTGAGGGTGTTTTGAAAGATTTTGGTAACACAGAAACGAGGACGAACAATTAGCGGGAACAGGGGATTAAACTCGGTATTCTAGGTGCTGTTATTTATCGCTTTATATTAAAGAAATAGGATGCTAAAATAGGCAGAAAATGTACAAAAAAATATAGAAATGATAAAAAAATTGATTCTCTTCATGCATTCAAGGAGTATGTTGTTTTACAGAACAATTTTATGAATATTGTCAGGAACCATAACAAGGAGAGGGTACACTGTAATCTGTGAGGCGAAAATTGGAACTATAGATGGAACGTGTAAGTCATATACTTTTCTGCCGGCCGGGTGGCCGAGCGGTTTGCGGCGGTAGGCCATCGGCTCGAGTTCCGGCAGGAGCATGGGTGTGGATTTTAACAGCTAAAGGCGAATTGTGACGGGCCGCAGTCCAAAGTTACTAGACTGGCCTATATAAGAAAATAAGTTTAAGTTTCGTATACTTTTCTCTTAAATATTTCTGCTGAATTTTCTAGTGTCTCCTGAATGCTGTATTTTAATATGATATTTCTTTCTTTATACATTTGACATCGTATCACACCACAGAGGTTATGAGAACAAGGCTTCGGTGTCCGGATCCGGACCGGAGTTCTCCATTTGAAAGGAACAAAGGACCTAGCAAAAGAAAGGAACAAAGCGAGTATTCTTCCTTGCTGAACAAGGCATAATGGTGATGCTATTTGATGATTTATTAATAATATGGTTCCTGAGAGTTGCTTATGTTTTATGTTTAAGTATATCTGCTGAATGTTATATGTATCTCTTATCCTATTTTAGAAGAATTATGCAGATATATTACGGAAACGTACACATATGAACAATCTGCTGTGTCATGCATTTTCGTACCACTGCTTGCTTTGGTTTTGAGTCTCTTTACGGTAATGAAATATCAGCTAGTCGTCAGTGCATTATGTTGATTGAATCTTCAGTACCGATCCATATCGCTTACTGTTAAAGAAGAAATATGGAACTGAATAACGTTAGGTTTGTTGTTCTATTCGGAATGAATTTTGATACTTCTTCAAGACAAACGTAGCTTTACCTAATCAGCTGGGCCTGATCTAACTTAGTTTTAGAATATACCAATAGTAAAACCTATCTGACTTGACTGTACTCTAAAAATAGCACTAAATTTAATTTAATCAAACGAGATAAAATGTCATTTGAACGTTTGACCATCTTCCAAAGCGTGCCATAACATTCTGTGCTTTTGCTTTTCTATTGAAGCAAGCTGTTATCACAATTCCAAACTCTTGATATGATCGCATTTCGATCATGGAAAGTATTTGCAGTATTTTGAGAATTATTTGGAACATTTCTTTCTTAAACTTACTTTAACTTTAATGAAGAGTTAAATGTTAAATTAGAGCAACAGAATTTTACAATGAAGGTTACATCAGGAAGAAAGTAGGGTGATTACAAATGATTCATCGGGATTCGTGAACTTATTAAAGAAAAACTAATACACTTACAGCAAAACAACATGCCGCAAAAGAATTAGAAACTATCCAAGTTTTAACGAGCAGTTTCTCATACATGTAACTTTCACGACTAGCGGCAGTTGTGAAAATGGCGTCTGGACAGCAAAAACCGTTTTGTGTCTTGGAATATGAAAAGTGTCAGTCAGTTGTTACAGTTCAACGTGCATTCCGAAGAAAACATTCGCATTTGGGGCACACAATAACCTCATGTAACAGTGCAATATGAACGCAACTTCCCAAAAGTGAATGTTTTTGAGGCAGTGTCGCAATCAATGGTTTATGGTCACCTAGGTGTTTGTTAAGGGCTTATTTTCATGAAAGCTTGCGTTGCTTGCGATTTGGATGAATAGCCAATTGAAACACGTGGTGTAATACTGTTTCAATTGGCTATTCACCCAAATCGCAAGCAACGCAAGTGTGTTTGAAAATCAGCCCTAAATGACCAAAGGAAGCCACATAGAGTATTTTTGATGATGCTACCATCTGTCGCTAGTCGTGAAAGTTATATGTATGAGAAATTACGCGTTAAAACTTGGACAATTTCTTATTCTTTTGAGGTATGTTGTTTCACTGTAAGTCTTTCTTTAATAAACTCACGAAATCCGATGAATCATTCGTAATCGCACTGTATTCACATCTAGAAAGTTCGTCTTTTATTATTTTTTTTCTTGATTAGTTTTATCATTGAATGTTCATCGATTAAGTGAAAAATTCAGAATTTATTTCCGTAACTGAATCAATCATTCACGAAGAGGCTCAGTGGCAATTTTCATCAATTCTGTGATTTCTTATAATACATATTCCCAACAGGTGAACTGATCAACTAACAAAACTAGGACATCGCCCGTAGTGTGATATTAATAAATCGTCTGTCTTTAAAGATTTTATATAAAAATTATGTATTCTAAAACTTTTCTACTTTTTCTCCTTCTCCTGCTCCTACTATTATAACTACAATAACTACTACAACTATACCAAATAATAATAATAATATGAAACAATAATAACTGTACCTTTTCATTTGAAAATTAAAAATGTATAAAAACAACAATTTTTCTCAATTTATTGACAGTTACCCTGTTTTTTTTCTTTTTCATTATTTTTTTCCCTTGAAATAGGACAGCCTCTTTATAATTTAATAATTGAAAGTTCGTTGTATAGAGGTAAACTAGTTGCAAGAATTTCCTATTTTGGTTACCAGCGAAAAATATATGTTAAAAAACTTCGAGATATGCTACCCTTAATTTTTAGACCTCGCTGAAGACAACAATTGAAAACAAAAAAACTTGTAGATAAAAAGAGAAATTTAAACATAGCATATACAAATTACGATTTTATTTAAATTTATTTATGGTCTTTAGGCATCTTTGGTTCAGGCCGGACAGGGGAGGGAAGAAGTCGGCTAGGGCCTAATTTGATGGTACCATTGCGGCATTAGCCTGGTAAGAATGAGGAAGATCCTTCGAAAAACTTCAGTCTGGTTAGCTGGTCTCTGGGATCGATTCCAAGATCTTCCGCTAACAAATAGCCGCTCATTTCATTTAACACGAGAAAAGCTCATTTTTGTATTCTAATGAAGGATACTACATCATTCACAGTAGGAAGTTGAGCCTTCTCCAAAGTGAACTCAGTTCTCATATTATGTTGGTATTCAGGCATTATCGTATCTAATATTCACATTTCTAGTATAGGTCGTTTTGTTACGTTTGCTTTTACGAACGATAGAATGTTAATAAATATTTGTCTGATTTAGAAAAACACTGTAGGGGCAACAGAAACACAAGGCAAACCGTATGCGATTAAAATCATATTCCAGCTTTTTTGTTTAACAAGTTCGAATAGTCTTCAGAATACCCTGGGCAGGTTTCTTCAAAATATACTGCTGGTGCTTAAGGGAACGTAGTTCGCCTGACGTTATCCTTTCCATCACACACAGTTCAGCTTCCACGGTGAAAAGCATTTAACAACAGAGATCTCATAAACATTAAGCAAATTGAAGATCTCAACAAATGATCTCAACTTACATCGCAGAAGAGTACGAAGGTTCTTACTTGCAGTACTGTTTCTCATGAGTGAACCATCTGACAAACTAACACAAACATGTTTAATTGGTGAACATTTTCTTGTTTGTTTTGTGGATTTTTTTTCATTCTTTTATGTACTAAAGTTCTTTCTTTAACAGTGTATGAGTAAAGTTCAATTGAATGTAATACTCTTCTGTCCGATTTCTTTCCACGTTTTGAAAGTAGTAAATGTATATTCATTGTTAACAACCTACATTATTTTCCAATAAATTTCACCGTATCCTTTCTGTTACATCCAGTATAGTCAAATTTGAAATGGATCTATGAGTTATGGCTACACATTACAGGAATTTAATTCCAGTTTACATCATTTGAAACATTAAACGCCTCAAACCTTTTCAGTGATACAATTTAGCGCGCAATACATAAAATATTTTGTGCATATATATGTATGTGTGTGATACGTAATCTCTCTCTCTCTCTCTCTCTCTCTCTCTCGCTCTGTGTCTCACTCTCTCTATCTCTGTCCTCTAAATTATCACTTTGCGTCAATGAGTTCTTTCCTCAATGACTGATTCAATTATTTAATTTGGTTTAAAAGTTGTTTCCATGAAATATTCAACATTCGATTTAATCATTTAATTCTGACGATACATTGAGTATGTAAAGTTTATTAATTGACAGAACAGTACAATTTCATTTGCTCTGAAACAATTTTTATAATCTCTTCTGCTATAACTTATAAATTGTTTCAAATTATATTATATTATTAAAGTTATTACATTAATATTGGCATACCGATGGGGAATCTCAGATGCTGAACCAATTTTTTTTCTGTTTGGCTATTTTAAAAACTTAAGTTTCTTGCTTTCGAATGTTTTGATCTCGTTATAGTAATCTTTCGTTTTTTCTTTCCTTTGTTGCTTCTTTCTTTTCTTCCTTTCATTCTTTCCGTCCTTCTTTCCTTACTTCCTTCTTTTCATTCTTTCCTTCCTTGCTTCCTTCTTTCCTCTCTTTCTTTCTTTCTTTCTTGTTTGCTTACTTACGTGCTTTCTTTTTTTTCCATTTTTTTCATTCCTTTCATTGTTTCTTCATTCAATCTTATATTTGATTCTCATTCATGTGTCGAATATATGACGAATAAATAATCCACGACCTTTAGTACCGTAATCCAAACTGTTTATGCAGTCATTCACTGAGTAGTCTCTTAAATATTTCATTCATTCATCTGTTATTTCATTCGTTCATTCATGTAAATAAGAATAAATAAATGTCCAGAAGTGTACAAAATAAGATAAGGTTAAAAACATGATAAGTCTTATTAGATAATTCCGAATCTCTCTCGGTATTCCTCAGTTACATAAGTTTATCTTTGTGGTTGCTTCTCAAACACTGATGAGCAAGACTTGTTTCTCCCTGGATTATCTCCAGTTAGTTCATAAATTTGACGAAAAATGTCAAATATGAATGCGAAGAATATAGATGATAATAAATGATAAGCGACTTAATTATCTAATTCAAAGTATAACAGAACAGTGTTGAAGAAATTGAAATATTTAAGTTCGCTAACAAATATCATTTTCGGAGATTGACGATCTTCAAATTCTGGAATAAATATTAAATATATTTGAAGCACAACATGCTGTATGTTTTAATTCATTCGATATTACTGCACTGCACATAAGAGATTTCCGTATGGTAGCACGGAGTCTGTAACCATCAAAACAATAACATTGGGCGTTTCACGGATTGTTTTTTTCTACAAAGATGTTAAGAAATATGCAACCCTCCAAACGCTGGAGTACGTGGGTCGTGAGTCTGTAGGGGCAATGTGACATTTAGTTTCACATGATCTAATTAAAATGTCGTACACATGACTCGGCGTAAAATAAAGTACCAAGAACGTCTACAAGTAACATCCTAAAGGAAGAACTGGTAAAGATAAGACAAAATGAATTTTATGGGCGGTATCAGCACTTTGGCTTACGTCCTTCCTGGAGAACTGGTAAAGATATGGTATATACACAATCTTACAAAGTGTAGGATGCTTCGTTTTCCAAGAAGTTGAACACCGACGAGCTTCGCAGAGAAAATAAGAAAACATGAGCAATACGAAAACCATGATTCCAGAGTAACCAGCAATCTACTTACACAGAAAGAATAGTGTGGTAATGAAAACCAACTACTTGGTTGATATACAGCGTACTAAATGGTTTTGGTAATCACCACTGAAAACAATTAGTCACGTTTTTACCTAAAATTAGTCAGAGCGCCAGGCATGTGAACACTGCGAAAAAGGTACCCAGTGTCTTGGCCGAAATTTGAACCCAAGTCGCTCGATTCGTAGTCAAACATACTACCGCCGGAGCCACGGCGACTCGTATACTTTGTGGGTAGTAAATATAATTATAACTTTATTTAATTATTTTCTGCCCACTTCTGAACTTCAGTCACAAATCGTGTGATTGTAAATGATTTTCAAAGTCTGTGATGTATCAGTCTCTTTTGTTGTTGTTCTTACCTCAGTTTTCGAAGTTTTCTGTCAAGTTAATTTATCGACTTTAACATCTTTGTCTCAGGTCGTCATGTTACTGGAAAGTTCGTAGCTCATATGGACATGCACTGGACGTAAACATCGTGTCTATTTTGGATTCCCCAAAGACGTCCCTTGACTCCTCCATTGAACATCCTATGGACACAAAATAATGGATGTCGATTGGACGGACTTGTGCTGTGTGAGTTTAGTCGAAATCAGTTTAACCAATGAGACGCCAGGAGCGGAAAAGAGGTAAACAAACGAGAAAAAATATATTTCCAGTACCGATCGGTGGTGGCTCAGTCCTCGAGCGTTGGCTTCATACTCGGGAGACTCTAGGTTTAATGTCAGTGGTCCACCATCCCGACTGACGTTTTTCCAGTATTTTTCATAAGCCACATCATGCAAATGCTGGGATAGTACGTTTAACTTAGGCCCTAGAAAACTTCTTCCCACACTCTTTCCCCTACACTGTTCTGGTCCTTAAAATAGATGCCTTAGAGTCATAAATAAAATTTAAATTCAAGTAATTTTTCCGAGTGTTTGTGGCTATTTTCTCGAATACCACACACTCCTAGCCACTTACGTGCTGTCATAATAAAGGTTATGGTGTAAGGATTACACGAAAGTTGAAATGATCTCGATCAGTTTAACCATTGAGACTAAATGAGCGGAATAAAAAGATCATATCAACAATCAATATCAATGTTTAACAGCAATTAAAACACAATTTAAAACAAGACACTTATTTTTTCTCTTCCTTCATATCTTGCGTTTTTACTGGGTTATCCCATAAGTAATGTCGTATGTGCGATAATCGCTACAATGACGACATCTGATGAGCGAATAGTGGAGTATATGGCACGTGCCAAAGATGAGTCATATAGAGCACTTGATTGTACAGCAGTGCGTAAAAGGAGAATGGTCTCTATCCATGTTTTGGAAGTGTGGCTTGTGTTTGATCATGGCAGTGTCGGACACCACATAAGCCATATCATGATGTATGAATTTCATTATGGACATCCATCCAGCGCAGCGGTGCGAAACATCAATGCCATATATGGTCAGGGTCCTGTGGATGTGCGAAAGTGTCAGAAGTGGATCCAGAGGTTTTGGACTAAGGTCACCAGCCTTAGCGATAAGCCACACCATGCACAAGGGAGACCTGTGTATCTGGACAACGATGCCCTGCGAGCAGCCGTGGAGACAAATCCAATGTAACAAGCGAATTCCATGCCATCTATATGACCGTTAATCGTCATTCACAGGACTTTGGGTACGTGTCCCCATGCGTTAACACCTCAACAGAAGTAGCAGCGAGTTGACATTTGCAGTTACCTGCTCACACGTCACAGATGTAAGCCATTTATGGACAGAATAGCGAGAAGCGATGAAAAGTGGATCCTCTACTATAACATTACACGCAAACGGAGGTGGGTATCTAAATAGGGGGTCAAGAAGTGTGCCTAAACAGGATCTTCCCCCTTGCAAATTGATGTTGAGTGTTTGGTTGGATATCCGTTTGAGTTCTTACCACGTTAGCAGACCATCAATGCAGATGTCAGCAGCTTGAACACCTACGGACTCATTGTTGGAAAAACGTCCTGCCAAGGTTAACTGCAAGGATATATTTATCAACGGTAATAACGCGTGCCCACACACGGCAAGAAGGAGTACTAAGATCGAAGAATGTGGGAGAAACTGCCCCACCCGGCGTTTGCACAAAAAGACTACTGTCTTTTCGCAATCTGCAAAACCACCTTTCCGGGAAAACACTGCGAAAGGAGGATGATGTGCGACGAACAGTGACCCAGTTCTTTGCCTCCAAAGTCGGTGACTTCTTTCAGAGAGAGATTCAACAACTGGTTGACAGGTGGCAGAGTGTTGTGGAGTCCGATGGAGACTATTTTCCTGACTAACGGCAGTTTTAAAGGTAAGTTACTTTTATTTTTATAACGGTGCAAAAATACGATATTACTTATAGGATAAGCTCATAGATCAGTCGTAGATTTGGTTATTAAATACTAAGCGACCATAGAGAGCGCGAGGTGTCGCTAGTAGTTTCATTAGTGGTCAAACTTTGCCGCCACAGTATTGAGATATTTAAGTACGTGCTTGTTAGTTGACTGACACGCGGTAGTAACACTGACACAGTTTGTCTTAGTTAAATTGTTAGGTGTATTCAGTATTTTGGTCACTGTAATACAAGTAAACTCCTTCCCACTTAATCCTGCACAGAAGTCTGTTTGAATACAAGACGAATGTCACGATTTCAGGAGGATTATATTAAGATGTAACATGGAAACTCAAAGGATCAACACATGAAAGCAACAGTAAATACAGAGTATAACTGATTTGCAACTGAAGAGTTTTATTGTATAGATGGCGTGTTCGGTTTCCAGGTGGTGTAAGTAAAAAAAACTTACTTAAAAAAAAGATTTGTGCATACACTTCAGACTTTCTAACACGTTAATGATTTTTTATTGTTTTTTCATGCCTTCTGTCTCCATTGATTGCTTACTTCTTGAGATGTGAAGAGTATTGTGGCACTACAAACTCAATTCTAACTTGCATTACTTGGCCAGCAATCAGCCAAGATAAAGACAAATATTTGAGCATTGAAGAACATGTAATATTGATATTCGCAGCGGACATGATGTCATGAATTTGATAATTTTTTAATCTGTTAATTCTAGAATAAATTTTAAACATATTTTCGAAATATGCCAATACATTTTCAATACTACTACACTGCACATAAGAATTTTTGGTATGGTAGCACAGAGTCTGTAACTATAATAAAACCATAACTTTGGATGCTGGAAGATATTTTTTCTAAAAAATTTGTTATAGGTATGCAACCCACTGAGCATTGCAGTAAGTTTGGTCGTGAGTCTGCAGGGGCAATGCGGCATTTCGTTGCACATAATCTAATTGAAATGTCGTACGCCTTAAAAAAGCATACAAAAACTTCTACAAGTAACTTCCTAAATAACAACTGCTAAATAAACAATATACAGGGTGGTAAGCTTACGGACCGACAAACTTCGGGAGGTGATAGTACAGTGAAAAATAAAGAAAAAAGTCCCAGACAACGGGGAGGAAATTCCGAGGCGTTACGGAGCTACAGCGTGCCGAAAGCGTGGGAAAATGAACTTCAGAGAGGATTATTGCGAAGACGAAAAACCGGAGAGTAGGCGGTTGAGAGTAAATTAGAGGAAGTCACACCCGGGCTATCCAAAAATACATATTGGTAAATTCTACAAGCAGGGCGCAAGGGATTCCCAGAAAGTCTTTCAAGTAAAGATGGGTCGAAAGGACCACAAATGGGATGAGTTGCCAACAGGTAACAATAATTCATTGCCGGCACATCGATATCTCAACGAGAATTAATGTTATGACCATTTTTATAAAATAATGCGTGGTTGCATATCAGACAGGGGTGATAATTAAAGACAGTCAACGAGCGTTTGGCTTATTTATTAGCAATGAGAGAAACTAGAAGTATCCAGTCGGATGGTGGTGAGTACGCATCTCAACAGATGCAGTGTAGTAAAAAAAGATGTCCCCGTTGGTCGAGTGGTCAGTGCTATCAGGCATCCGTGATGTCACAGCAGTCTTGCATTGAAGCCCGCCTGGAAAAGAATCAGGTGTATGATTAAAGCGTAACAGCATGCAAAGGATAGACGGAGGGTATTCGTTAATGCAGAGTCACGTTTCGACTGGTTAGTAGAAAGAATGCAATCTAATACAGTAGCCAGAGAAGGAAGACATGGAAGAGAGAAAATAAACACGCATGTGTACTAGACATCAGGTGTCAACCGGTGCAAGGCAAAAAGTAGAAAGTTTTCCGTACGATGTTACAAGCTTAAATAGTTCAATTTGTATATTCTACACAAGAAAAATGCGTTAACGGACATAACGAATTCTAGCTGCGTCGTAAACGTCCAGAAGTAACTTTGTAACTGGAGTTGTGGCCATTGCCGTCCGCAGCAATGGGAGAATGTAGTAAGTGTATGTAGCAATGTGTAGCTCAGTATGTTGTTGGAAGATACACTTGGCAATATCATAAAAAGAGAAGTTAGGGGTGTTGGAATACATTAACGATCACAATGACTCGGACTGACCGAGAGGTTAGTGTGCGTGCTTCGTGTCCCGATCATGAGTTCAAGTTCCGTCCGAGTCTCCTGAAAGCAGTAGTTCGGAGCGAACTTGACCACATATTGTAGGTTTCGTCCTTAGATGCGCACCAGCTCGTTTATAACTCGTATAACAATTCAATCAAACACGAGACCCCAGGAGTGAATAGTATTTTGTCTGCTTCGCGTTGGAGCGGATTTCAGGGCCTACACAGAAATGTGGATGGTTATAGGCAATTCTAGCACATAAACTACGATACATGAATCAATCTAATGCATAATCACGAGAGAAGAGCGGAGAGGAGGGTAGCGACCACAGTCTTTAATTAATTGCTAGGTGACGAGACGATGATTTGGCATTGACACTCCATCACATACAAATAACGTCCTTACGACAAATTCTGTATTTTCAACTATAATCTGACCCTTTCTGTTCACACTCGTGTAACGGACAGAGTCGCAATCGCAATCGAATCTGCCCCCTTGACAAAAATACCACAGCCGCTACGTGTCACAGCCTAAAGAGCGTCAATACTCATACACGGGAGAATACACAATACAGCGTTCGTACAAACTAGCACGCAAAACATCCAATGGCCCACAGTCGAGTTCCAAATCAGAGTTGCTAGAATTTACAAATACCTTTTTTTCGAGTATTCTATTATAGGTACATTTTGCGTTGCAATAGGTACATGTTCGTACGTTCCGACTCAGCTCGGATTCATCATTCTCTTGCACGTATTTTGTTTGCTTGTGTAGAATAGGCAGATTGAACTATTTAAGCTTGTAACATCGTACGGAAAACTTTCTACTTTTTGCCTCGCATCGGTTTACACATGATTTCTAGTACACACGCATGTTTGTTTTCTCTCTTCCATGTCTTCCTTCTCTGGCTGCTGCATTGCATTGCGTTCTTTCTACTAACCAGTCGAACGTGACTCTGCATTAACGAATACCCTCCGTCTATCCTTTGCATGCTGTTACGCTTTAATCATACACCTGATTCTTTTCCAGGCGGGCTTCAATGCAAGACTGCTGTGACATCACGGACGCATGATAGCACTGACCACTCGACCAACGAGGACATTTTTTTACTACATTGCATCTGTTGAGATGCGTACTCACCACCATCCGACTGGATACTTCT
>JAGDQP010044271.1:0-15958 GCA_022664845.1 Lepisma saccharinum
ATTAACACGCTAGCGGCCATAATTTTGAAGATATTTGAACCAAATTTGTATATGTTGTTTCTAGGCTTAATAGCTCGGATAAGTTCGTTAATAATGAGCAAAATCGGTCGCCATCTTGAATCCAAAATGGCCGCCAAACCCATTGTTGTATAGAGTACACAGCCTAAACGGCTGCAACTAGAAATATCAAATTTGGTAGCAAGGTACATTATCACTTGTATGTTACTAAAATATTACATGATGTATCCAAAGACGCCATCTTGGATCCAAAATGGCTAACCTAAGAATCCATTTTCCACACCGTTTGAGCTAGAGATACGAAATTTGGCATAAAGGTGCATTATGACGAGTAGTTTAGGGAAATATTACAACATTTGGGAAAAGTCGCCATCTTGGATCCAAAATGAACGCCCAAAATCCCATTTTGCACACCGTTTGAGCTGAATAAATGAAATTTTACTTGAAAATATACCATCACAAGTAGGTCACGACAATATAAGAAAAATTTCAAAAAGTCGTCAACTTGAATCCAAAATGGCCGCCCCAAAAACCCAATTTCCAAATCATTGAAGGTAGAGAAACGAAATTTTCTTTGTAGGTGTATGACCAAGAGTAGGTTACAATAAATGGGGCAAACCTCCCTTTGGGGGCGCAGCCCCACGTGGGTAGGTGCAGGTGGACACCATGGTGGCGTAGAGCTGCAGGGAGATTTTGTTTAAGATAAAGGAGGCGCAGCCCCCTACGGGGGCTGGGGGCAGCGCTCCCAGCGAAGCAAAGCGAGTATATATATATACGTCTTGTAGGGTATCGTTGAATAGGTCTTGATTAATAATCTACAGATCAATAAATAGTTTCTCGATAGTGCTCATATAAGGCGAGATTTTAATTTTTGAAAATTAAACTTCGAGATCTACCTCAGCCTGTAGGCCTACCGAAAGGGATTTTTACAGTAGGTATGTACTATACTTTTTCTCCTTTCTCTCTTTACAAGATCCTTTCCTACACCTAGTGTTATAAATAGAAGATGAAAAAAGGTTCATTATTTTTTTTCTAAATTTTTTTTTATAAAAAGTAACATATCTTCCTTTTTTTTATCACGGCTACGTGTATTGTAATCTTGCTAACGTCTCTTTAAGTAATAATTACTTTTATATAGGCAATTAGGAAGAAATACAACATAAATTAAACCCTAGATATTATAATAATACAAAACATTTTGGTATATGTGAGGTATTCCTGGCTGCCCAGTTCTCAATGTTGCCAGCTTTATTTAAAACAAATATTTTTAAAGAATCGTACCAAATTTAGCGTGAACATAATTCAACACAATAGAAGAAAGATTTGGGTGTCCCCTACCTCAAGCATCCCAGTTGTCAGTACTACCAACCTATTTTAAAATTTAGAAATATCTTTATTTATACAAATCTACATGAGTGCGTTAATTTCCAGTAAATTGGCATATATATGGCTCGTTCACTTGCAACACCTGTTAAACGACAACTTTTAGAAAATTCAAGTTATAATGATAGTTTGAATTCTCTCAGCGTCCTCTACAAAGGTTTGAAGTTTGCCATTAGTAAAAAAAAACCCTCTAAAATTGCTTAAAAAGGCAATCAGAAAGTCACGTCCACTGGCAGAACTTGTTAAAATTGCAATGGCTACACTTCCAAAACCTGTTAAAAACAGTTCGCTCGCAAAGCCAGCTAAATCGGAATCGCGACGTGACCGCCAGGAATAATACATATGCAAAACCTATTAAAATTTCAGAACTTTACATTGAGAAGATTGAAAGACAATGTTTTGCTTTTTCCTTTCTCTACAGTTTGTTTTTGCAGCTCTGATTTTCACGCAATTATATCATCAACACTCCTTTCAACCACCTTGTGGCTATAATCCACAGTGGGTTGTTTATTTACATGCCTTTGTTGAAGTTAAGCGTAACTGAATTGTGTGTAGGAACTGTGTTATTAGGCTGGTAAAATATTAATAGTTATATAAGATGAGTGACGGTGCAAACAGTAATAGGCAAATTGATGCACTGGTTTCTGAATAAGGGTCCCACTACAATACAAGAAATTCAGATGTGATTTCCTATTGTGAGCCACTCTTTCATGCCTCCCGATAAAATATTCGGAAATTTAGGACGAGAGTTTCAGCAATTTGACGTCATTGAGAAGCCACTAACCTACATGGACATCATGAAAAAGCACGCGACTGTTATACGCCTTGGAGAAGATTGCTCTGTTCGAGACTGAAAGACGTATGCAGACGGACACATTAAAGTACCAGGAAACTGGCATTTTAAGTTTTATATATATATAATATATAAGAACAAGAATGCGTGCCTAGTACAAGACGTTTTTTTTTTTTTTGCGCCTTACAAACCAAAAAATAAATGATACGCATTGTGAGACTCAGCTGTAAAAAATTTTCGCCAATTTCCAACGTTCTGTTTATGATGCATTTAACAGGTTTTGCAAGTGGACAACTCATATGCATTAGGTATTGGGACAAGTTATGCATGTACTCCAGACGCCGTAGTTGTCAGTGCTCGCAACCAATTTAAAAGAAAATGTTAGTTGTTACGGTTGGACGTATCTGCATTGATTTGACATACATGTGCATTAAGCACTGGGACAATTCATGTTTGTACTTCCGGCGCCACAGTTATCAGTGTCACCTACCAATTTAAAAAAATAAAATTTTAAATTGCTTCCATATTGTTCAACGTATCAGCACTAAACTATATTTGCGAACTGGGAAACATTACTTTAGGTCCCGCAGTTGACAGTGTTGCCAGTCAGTTTTATACATTAGATGTTTAACATTACTTCCATATATTTCGATGTATCCGCACCAAATTTTGAATATACATATTCGACAAAATCGAAACATACTGTACTTGACAGGGTTGCCACCCTCTTTTAAAATTCAGTTTTTCAAATGGCTCCTATAATGTTACGGTGCTGATAGCTATACTTTCATAAAAGCAATAATACTTCTCAGAGCCCTGTTGCAACATATTCATTAGAAGAAACATATATGTAGTTGTTTGTTTACAAAGATATTCATCATTGATGTATACAACTCTTTTTAAATATGCAGATAAAATAAAATATATTTTGTTACACTGTCTATATCTGAGTATATTTTCACAGTATGGGGCGAGGCTTTGAGTCTCGAATATGAGGGAGCAATGCCCCAAGTTTTTATAGTGAAACACAGTGTACTAGTAAAAGCAAACATATATTTGCTTTGACCTTAAATTGAATCAGGTTATTTCCCGGAATTTTGAGCTGTAGATGATTTTTGCGGACTAAAATTATGATCAGAAATAGATAGCTTTCTTTAATAATACCGTAATTAGAAATTAACGTATTGAATATACGGGATGAGACCGTATCGGAACCAGAATGTACTAGGTTCTGGTTCCAAGGTGACGATATTCCGGTAAGAATTCATAGTTTTTCAGTGTACAGTAAAGATGTCTTCGTAGTTGTATTATCTTTAGACACTTAAATTCTTCTCGTATAATTCAAAATATTTCTTCAGTTCCCTGGAGATTTACTAGTATTTTTTACAAACTACAACAAATGACTTCAGTCAATATGTCCTTAGTTATTTCTTATGTTTATCAAAGTGAAGATATAGGAAGCATAGCAATGTAGCAGCAAATGCGTAAAAAATCGCATCATTTGTCTCGTAAGGCTGCAGAAGAACAAAGCAATAGCAAATTGGGATTAATGTCTGAGTATTTTAAATCCAATCCTTCTTATTACATTGAATATCGGCAGCGTAAAGCAATAAATACTTGTTGTTTGACAACGAAAACGACATGTTGAAAAAAAAAAATATATATTTTTTGTTTAAAAAAAACTTATCGAAAAAAAGTTATTTTTACACCACATTCATGTGGATGAGTACTCCCCTTGCACACTTCCTTCCTGACAATGAATCCATCACAGTCATAGAATATCCTGTCCATATTGCTACGTGAGGGACATTGAGAAAGGTAATATTTACTTTTCATTAACCAAAGGTAATATTTACTTTTCATTAACCAGCTATTTTTATTAATATTGTTAATGCTTAATATTCGAATGGCACTTCCGTGGTTGTATTCTATATTTGCTGAAAGGAAGAATAACGTAATGCTTTAGTGATTTGTCTTTACCTTATTTCAACTTCATTATTAGTATATTCAATTAGACAAAAGGCCGTGGATTGATCTTTCATGGCTGTACTGTTTCGTTCCCATGATTCCCCCACCCCCACCTCCTGTTGTGTGGCTTATTCATTGATTAGAACTTAATTGAGTTATAGACTTAGATATCTGAAACAAAGATCATAATGCAGAAGAAAGTCTCATAATCAGAATCGTCTGTGACTCGCTCCGCTCCGCTGTGCTCTCTCACTCACATATTTATTGACCATCTTCATCTCATACTTATAGTTTGTTTCTAGTTTCAGTGAATCTTCTTCTTTTCTTTAATTTTTACTGCGTTCAAAACGTTGTATTTCTGTTAAGTGAGTGAAAAGTAACGTACTGGAGATACTCTATTACTGTCTGTATCTATTGCAAAATAGTTTCCTTTGTTTTCTTCATAGGTAAATGTACAAGCAAGAGTAGGTGACATTTCTTCACTAAATCTTTTGATTTCATATTAGTATAAAAATGCATTCCTGTGAGTAAGGCGTTTTCTAAAGTAATGTAACATTTGCATTTATGTTTTTCCAACTCTTTTAATCTTTATTTCAATTGAGTTTATGATACTGTCCAGGGTAATAGAACTAGTAGTATTTCCGGTAGCATTCTCTTAATTTCAAGCATTAAAAGTCATAACTTCTGATGTAACTGTATCTTTCTGTAATCTGAGACATATCATAAATATTTTCTTTCGTTTTAGGATATCGACTGGGTGCAAACAGAAAAACACGTTTTTGAAACTGCGTCAAATCACCCGTTCCTCGTTGGTCTCCATTCTTGCTTCCAGACGCCAAGTCGCCTCTTCTTTGTGATAGAATTTGTTCGTGGTGGAGATCTGATGTTTCATATGCAAAGGCAAAGGCGGCTTCCTGAGGAACATGCGCGGTTTTATGCAGCAGAAATCAGTTTAGCACTTAATTTCCTTCATGATAAGGGTAAGTTGACAGCCGGTTTGAACGTGTCTTCAGATTTTGAAGAAGTCAAAAGAATTAAGTGCTATGAGTGCAGTTTATTATTATTATTTATTTGTATACAGTATATACAGGGTGAACCCGAAAGATGTGGAAAAACTTCGGGAGGTGATTCCTGAGATCAAAACAAGAAAAAAAAGTCCTCTGGAAAATTTTCGAATTCCGCTTCGTGTAAGAGATACAGGGTTGCCAACTTGGAATTAAAAATCGACTGTTGACAATTGTAACTGAACAGAAAGATGTGGAAAAACTTCGGGAGGTTATTCCTTAGATCAAAACAAGAAAAAAAACTCATTTGGCAAATTTTCGAATTCCGCTTCGTGTAAGAGATACGGGGTTGCCAACTTGGAATTAAAAATCGACTGTTGACAATTGTAACTGGACAGAAAGATGTGGAAAAACTTCGGGAGGTGATTCCTGAGATCAAAACAAGAAGAAAAAAAAGTCATCTGGCAATTTTTCGAATTCCGCTTCGTGCAAGAGATACAGGATTGCCAACTTGAAATCCAAAATCGACTGTTGACAATTGTAAATTATTAGAAAGATATGGATAAACTGCGGGAAGTGATTCCAGATATCCAAACAGGAAGCATGTACATACGAGCAACATAACAAACTGTACTATACATAGTTTCGCATGACCGCGACGATACGTCCCTTGGACGCAAGTTTCGCTCGTCACAAGTAATATGGACACCTACGACAAATGCTCACAAAGGAAATGACTGAAAAGATAAGGACAGCGAACACGCAGATGATGGGCGAAGGCATGCGAGACACGCGGAGCACGAATGATAATCTGTAGACTGTAGAGTAACTATGGCTTTGCCCTCAGTAAGAGTAATTTTGTAGCCAACCTACGTACAGCACAGCAATAGCTTACTTACCTCTAGTTTAATCACAGTAAATGTTCAAAATGCCCTCATGGCTTTCAATGCAAGCGTTCACACGTCGAATCAATGACTGACGTACCCTGTTGAATGTTCCAGCCTGAGTCCGCACAGTGCCACTTTGCCCTGGACCGCCACCTCTGCTGTTGTTATCTGACCTACACCGCTTTGGCCTTTACTTTCCCTCACCTTCGGCCAACTCTGCATCCGAAATGTTGCAACTTTTAGCTTGTTTTCCTAGGACCTTTCCTCTCGTTTTGTATCAAGAACTACCTCTCTGTCCACATCGTTCTGTTCAGTTGCAATTGTCAATAGTTGATTTTGGTTTCCAAGTTGGCAACCCTGTATCTCTTACACGAAGCGGAATTCAACAATTTTCCCACAGGATCTTTTTTTTTTGTTTTGATCTCAGGAATCACCTCTCGAAGTTTTTCCACATCTTTCTGTTCAACTACAATTTTCAACAGTCGATTTTGGATTCCAACTTGGCAAACATGTATCTCTTACACCAAGCGGAATTCGAAAATTTTCCAGAGGACTTTTTTTTCTTGTTTTGATCTCAGAAATCACCTCCTGAAGTTTTTCCACATCTTTCCGGTTTACCCTGTATATTCTTGACTTCAGGTCCTCTTTGAGAGAGAGACATAAAGTTTTAGAGATTTGTAGCTTAGAGGAAGAAAACTCGCTAGTTCGAAAAATAGAGCTTTTACTTAAATAATGAAGGGTAAGTAAAAACCTAATTTTAGGATAATGGATCATGGGCCTTAAGTATAACAATAATATGCGTAAATGCTCATTTCGCTTACCACCAGATATTATCAACAGCCAAGCCAAACACTGTAGACACTGCAGCCAGGGTCGAACCCAGCGTTTCGAAGATGGTCTGAGCCTTGACTAACTATAGCTCAGACATCGTAAAGTAAAGTTTCAGGACGAACTTTGTAACTTAGAAATAATTTAACGCAGACTTCAGAGCTAGATCGGGAAGATGTTTTTGGTAACGAAACCAGACACACAATGTCTCGTCCAACCGTTCATGTCCTCCCTAGTTCGACATGCCTCGACGTCACTACTTCCTAGTGGCACTTTCCATAAAACCAAAAAGTCGCTGATTTACCAGAAAAGTCATTCACATGAAGTAGGAAGCATTTCCACACTCTGGCAAGACAACCGACTAGGAATTCCAAGGATTTGAAATATTAAGTACATTTATTTATCTATTTATTGAACACAACAGGTTAATAGCCTAATTATGTTGTTCAACATACACATATGACATTTTCTACATACACACATAGATGTAATATACATATTTGGAGCTGCATGGTAACATATTCTGCATTCATTATTTTATATAAGAATGGAATTCTCCCATATTTATGTTAAATATATCAATCTCAGGACATTCTTTAAGAATACAATTATATAATGAGCACATCCTCCTAATAGGCGATATGTCCATTGCTTTAGTTCTTTGGGCCGAGAGGTGGAAGACAGCATTACGCGGTCGAGTTACTCTATGCGGTACATACAGCCCTAATTCAGATAATAAGCTTTCTGAGTCGATTTTACTGTGTAAGAGTTTGTGTAGGAAAGTTAAGAGAAAATTAACTCTTCTGTGTTTAAGAGATTGTAACCTATACTTATTTACCAGGTCTAAGTACTTTTCAAATTTTGGACATATTCCAGTTTCTTTGTATGTCAAAAATCATACAAATTTAGACTGTATAATTTCAATTTGCCGAGAGTTCTTCTGTGTATTAGGATCCCATATTATTGCAGCGTATTATAACTTTGACCTAACTTACGCTGTATATAAAGTTTTTAAGACATCAATATTCGATAAATCGCTAGTTAACCTCATAACAAACCCGAGGTTCCTACCTTGTACATATCTGAGTGACGAAGTAAGGAGGCGAAGGCAAAAAAGAAGCAAATAACTTAAAGAACGACCAGCTTGGCTGTGAATGAGCGAATTCGAAATAAAATACTGCATAACCTGATCAGACCCAAAATCCATATTATCATTAATATATATATATAATGTTTCAAAGGAATGATCATAATATAGTATGCTCCTAGTGTACATGTCTTACAGATTAGTTTAGAAGTTAACTTCCCTGAATGCTTTTATATTGTTGTTATTTAATGCTCAAAATTATATGCCGGTAAATTATTTGCGGTACATTATTGATTCCTAAAAAGTATAGTCACAGAAGTATGTACTACGGGAGTCTAGCCGTTATTTAGTCTATGGTCTAGCATTTAGTTTATATTTATGGAATAGATAGGCACCCTTTAGACTAAGCCTGCCACATCTATTCCTCAGACATGTCACGACTTAATCATAACTGCCTGCCTGGCCGACAAATATAATTTATATAAAAAGCTAAATGTTAGTTTTTATTCAACTCTCGCAGTACATTTTTTCGTGACTGTACATACAGAAACAATTCATTAGAACCTATAAATAACAGATTGAGAATGTTCTAAATTTAGCTGTTAGATTTTATATCTCCAGAAAGCGAAATAATTAAGAAGTCAGATGACATTTTTTTAGTGTATAGCCTTTATTCGTAAGATTTCCGTTTCCAAGGCTCAAGATGACTTAGTTCTAGAGTTAGGGAGACTTCATTCTGAAGCTTACTGAATCGAAATAATATTTTTGCTCACTTTCCATGTTTAACTCACTATTCATATTAGTAGCAATACTAATTATCTAAGTAATTGAATGGTAGGCTTAAGTAGGTAGTCATTTGGATGATCATACACATTATTTCATTTCGTTCATGCTCGTCCCTTTCTTTATACATAAATAACAAAATATGCGAATGAAAATGGACACGTCATTATAATAATCGTGGGGAAATAACCGCAGTGCAGGTAATGCCGAAAATGTAAACATATATTTTTAAGTAGCGAATGAATGATTACTTAAAATAATACATATTTAACAACTTACCAAAGTTAGCTAAGTTTGGACTCATAAGTTACATTGAAGGTTTCAATTATTATTGTTCGCTCGTGTTTAAAGTAGGAAATTGAAAGTGAGTGAAGGTTCGATGACATCAGATTGATTTTCTTCCCTTCATCGAGGTCTAATAATAATCTTTAGTATTCTGCTGGCAGCAACTGGTCCGTAGAGCACCACCTTCAACCATTTTTCTGACGTGTGCTTTGTCTTGAGGTTCTCGTGACTGTTCCGTCCTTCAGGTTATAAGTCTGTTTAATTCTCTTCCCAACTTCTACTCCCCAGCTTACTTTCAAGAACATTCTTAAATAAGCCATCTTAGCTGGTTAGTGATGAAGACTGGTCCAGTGAGTTTTTATCCGCTTTACGTTCTG
Organism: Lepisma saccharinum; assembly: GCA_022664845.1. NCBI lineage: Eukaryota > Metazoa > Arthropoda > Insecta > Zygentoma > Lepismatidae > Lepisma > Lepisma saccharinum. The sequence continues at coordinate 9,414 of JAGDQP010044271.1, forward strand.
CAACAAGTTTATCTTCTAATTCACTCTTGCTAACACCTCTTCATTTTCATCTCGTCAGTTCATTTTATCTTTACAAATCCATATCTCAAATCTTCAATTATTGTTACATTTCGTTTCCTTAGGGTTCTGATTTCTTTGTCTTATAGAAATACATTTGAAAGGTCTTTTCCTAAGTTTTAATTTTATTGATCCTCACGGTATCTTGTTCATATTGAAGATAGCTTCTTTTGCTGTTTATTAATATTCTACTTTTATTTACGTTAAATATATTTAGAAAACCCATTGTACAGTTCGTTCAGTTTTTCTATTTGATTATTTCATCAAGCATAGCTATATTATCTGCTTACCTTAAATATGTATAATTCTTTCACCTATTACACTTTCATCCAAAAGCTCGTGTATGATTTCTTCCAAATAAACGTATTTAAGAGGAAGTGGCGATAAACAGCATCCCTGCCTAATACCTTTGCCAATCTCATCACTCTATTCTCTTTTCATTTTAGCAACAGTTCGTTGGTGTTTGTATAGATTGAGAATCAATATTCTATCCTTTTTTAAACACTTGTTTTTTTCCTTTTCAGTAAATTCAATATCAATATTTCTCAGCACACACCTGTTGCATCTGAATTACTCTTGTTAATAAAATCATTCAGTTTTCCATGTATAAGTTTCTTTGTCGCTCTTAGGATAACTTCTGAAGTATGGGATATCAAATTGATTTTTCGAAAAGACTCACATTTAGCATAGTTTTACTTTTCTCTGATATGGTGATTTAAGTTCTTAAAAGGGTTCTGATCTTTTACTAGTCTCATAAATAATATTGAAATATTCGATAATTTTGATACTTTGTATTACCTCTATGTCTGTAGTACCCAGTCCGTTTATAAATACTGTTACAAAGTTTTCACGTTATTGTGTCTACAAGGTGGCATAAAAACGAATGACAATTTAATATATAGTACTTAGAGGTATTGAGCAAGCACCAATCATTGTTCGAAATGACCATCATGGGCCTACACACACGCCTGCCTAAGTGATCTTTCATCGATGGCGCTAGGCACTGTGTATTAGAGAAACTCCGCCACTGCTTTCACCAGGGAGCGTTTCAGGTTGTCGATGGTGGCATGCCTCTTTTTGGAGAACATCGCCTGAAGCACTGCCTACGACTTATAGTCCAGTGTGTTGAAAGGAACTGCTAGAGGGCCAGTCAGCTAGTGAATCCGGGACATTTGTGCGATGCTAGACTTCGGTGGAGTTTTTCTTGTGGGTCGGTGCTGAATCTTGGTGGAAGCTCCACTGTTTGTTCTTGAACAAGGTGTGGGTCAAAGGCTTTAAATTGGTTCCAATACGGTCATTTCGTATGTTTTGGCAGAAAAATAGATGTCGGTGGTGCTGTCGTAACCCACATCCAACAGACCATAACTGAGACGATGAGACTGGAGGATCCTTGGAGCTCTCTCACGAGCTTCTCGGAAGGTGGAAGCATGCCCACAATCATTCTGGTGGTAGAACGACTCTTCAATCGTAAAAATCTTTTCAAATGTAAAAATAATTTTCAGATGCCCATTGTATTCATAACGCCTCAACAGGCGTTGTGCTTTTAACTTCCTCTCAAGCTTCAACTGCAGTAGGAGGAAGTGACCGGTGCTTCTCCGATATGCTCGCAACTCCAGGCCCTAAAGTACACGGGACATCGTTGGTGGTGATATGTGCATGTCACAGGCCATTACTGACTGCTTCCTCACTTGATTTCTCCGAATACGGGTCTTCACTGCATTTACCAGTTGCTTGGTCCACCCAGTGCATGAACATCCATGCCTCGGTCGGTCTTCCATACTCCCAGTCTCATTGAACCTCTTAATGGTACGATGCTCTAACATTCGGCTGATTCTGATCTGCTGCAGAGTGTTGAAAATCTCTGACGATGTTTTTCCGACCGTATATAGCACTTTCACTGCCACTCAATTTTCGTAATTGCCCGACCCATTCCGTGGCTCAGGCAGCAAAGACTACACTTTCTACTTGGCTAAACTCGCAATGAATTAGGTTTTGCTTGGGTAGGCATGTGGCACGTGACCTTCAACACCTGAGCTACAACTACGTCACAACTTAGAAACAGTATTTATGAAAAGAAAATTGTGTTTCAGTGTAAGTTTCGAAAAGTGGATATGCACAATGATGATTTTTAGGGGAAAGGTTATGCGTTAAGTGGAAAAAGAACACAAGACAGTATGTTAAGAACACAAGACTCGCTATATTGGCGTATATAATCTCAGGGATGCTGCTGTGTAGATTCTTGAAATGGTAAATTCAAACCAGAGTGCCTTAGTACACCAGGTAAACACAGTTGATGTTACAGTGACTTGAAGAGAAACACAAGGCAGTAATAAGTTACTTGCGAAAGGTATTCTTAAAGAATAAAGAGGTTTTTATTTCGTGCACACTTCAGAGGCACTAAAAGTTAATTGCTAGTGCAGAATAACACAGGAGACAAGATTATCGTCAGTGAAATTTAGTTTAATCATCTAATTTTCTTCTAACGACAACATTACGCTTACGATCAGTATAACGTATAGGTTACATTCATATATATATTACTTACGGACAATTGTTACACACATGAATAAAATTCGTGTAATAAGATCAAACAACAAATACAAAACGTACTAAAACGTTATTCTGATAACTGTTAATAAATATCGTTAAATTCATTTGTCAGTCATCATATTTTTCTTGGCCTTTGAGATTACGTTACTGCCGTGTTATTCCTTTAAATGAACAAATTAATAAAAATCAATTTGAGATTAAAACACAAATTATGTAAAAACTTTTTCCACACAGTGTTAGAATCTTCGATAGTATTATGCAAATCATTTTCCATTCATGTTATTCGTTCGCAGTTATAATGTAATAAAAATAATATAATCATTGCTAATGATACAGTAACAAACATACGTAGAGTTCAACCCACTTGGTATAGTATGTCGTTACCAGAAATTTAGTATGCATTCTTAGAATTTATGTAAAAAATAAATTTAATTAATAATAATTGTAACTTTGGTATTTATTGATTAATGCCCAATTCCAATTTTTCCTTTAGGTATTATTTATCGAGATTTGAAACTTGATAATGTATTGTTGGATCATGAAGGACACATAAAGCTCACCGATTATGGAATGTGTAAAGAAGGAATTAGACCTGGAGACACTACTTCAACTTTCTGTGGTACGCCAAACTACATTGCACCTGAAATCTTGAGAGGTGAAGATTATGGTTTCAGGTGGGTGTAGCGTGCATATGACAGAAACAATTTCAGTTGAGAGTAACACATAACAAGAGAACATGCCTGATGTGTTTCACTAAGTACAAAAGAAAAGTTTAAACCTGAAATATACAACCCTTTTAACTGTTGTTCGCGTGAGTTGAGTCACGATATCAAAGACGTACTTAATATGCTGATGCTATTTGGAAGAATCAAAATCAGTGCGTCTGCTATATTAGTATTAATATTTATCTACAGTCACGTAAAAAGTAGTTTTGCTTAAAGAATAAATTGATCTTATATGTGTAACTTCAGTTCATACAACGATGAAGAGCTTACCTTATCGGGACAGGCGCAAGCCATAGTGCTGGAACCGCCTATGTATTTAATTTTACTTTTCTTTTCGTACAACAAATGAACAACTTCAAAATTATGTTACTAATTGTAGTAATAGGAAATTTTCTTGGGATTTCGGCTATACCAGTTCATATGTTTCGCTTATTTGCTCTTCGTACTCATCTTGAGTTTGCTGTGGTACTTTTAGGTCAAAAGTCGTGCTTTTGTACAGGCAGAGGAAGGGTACGTTACTCTGTCTTTTAAGTGGCCATGTCCTGTACTACCTATGGGTCACCGCTATTCATAGGTATGCTTGTTCCCTCTCAAAACGAACTTTAACGGTCAGTACTGATCGTTCAGTATAGTTGATCTGATTTTTTTGACAGACTATACGGATTTCTGTGTTGGCATGCACAAAGGCAATACAGTGTTTGTCATTTGTATGCAACTGTTCATTAGTTCTGTTGTCCCTCTGTAGCGTTTTCGGTGAGATAAATTTAGAGGCAGCAGTTTTTCAGCTTAGAAGATTCAGGAAGTGAAGTAACCTTATTGTTTTCTTCGTAAGATATCCGGTCTTGAGCTTAAAAGCAAGAATTTCTTAAATTTGAGAGATCAGCAAAAGTGAATCTTGCCGTGTTGAGCAAAATTTATATTTAAAACAATATATCGACGAAATAGGCCTTTTCGTCATCTTTTATTATTTAATGCAACTTGATCAGCGTCCCGTTGTCTAGTGATTACAGTCGCAAACTACGAATCTGCAGTGACAAGAATAAGATACTGGTTCAAGTTTTGCTAACGCCCATCTTGACTCAGGATTTCCTTCAGTTTTAGCAAATGAATGCCGGAATGTTAGTTCCACTGCCTGCTTCTGCGGAGTGCTTACCGAGGAATATAATTCCTCAGACTTGTGACGGCCATAGGTCATAGCTGCCTGTCCAGCCGTTAAAAGTAACTTGTTAGAATTTGGATGACACTTGACAGCTCATTGTAAACATTTTTTATGTTTGTCGTCATTACTAATGACCATGGAATATAAATCTTGGAAAAGGTCATATAAGTTAGTAGAAGATAAGTTCTGAAGATACGCTTCCAAATAATTATAGAACGCAGTGAACTTTATGTGGTTTATATTTGCCTTCTGTAATATATTTTGAAAGTAATACAAAACCAGCTTTATTGAAATACGATTTCCTTTTAGTTCTGTAATCTAGTCAATGTTGGACAGTGTTGAAAATACAAGTATTTCAAATAAATTTAAATGATTCTATAGTTTTGCATTTTATATGTAAAATACAATTCAATAAGAATTTGAAAGAAAAATCATAGACCAAAACAAAATACTTTGCTGCTATAGAACCTTTCTGTTTCATCTTGTTATAGAACAGCAATTTTGAACTTTTTGTCCACGAAACGGTGCCGGTCTTCGGTAAATTTGTACATTAACTATATTACTATCGATCTTGTAAACTTTGACAAGTCAAGGACTTTACGTTTACATGTCTCTTTGAAAGGAGGATAATCAGTTACCAGTAATTTTAGATATGATTGCAAAATTTTGTACAAAATTTTATTCATTAATGTTTAAAAAATTAAAAAAAATATTTCAGTGTTATTTTATTCTTCCTCGGTGCGTGAAATTTATCTTTTTTCACCGGCCCGAGACGAAAAAATGGTTATAGGAACAAAGGCACTGAGAGATGTGGATTGAACACATGATACTCTTGGTTTTTGTTTTTCGTTGTTAATATCATTTTGAACCAGAAGCAACGCTTTTCACATCTGATTTAAGTTACAATTGCGAATTACATGTTATTATAGTAGATAATAATAGTATTTCAGATTTATGAAGTACCTTCGAATTCGATTGGTATATACAGTGTGTTTCAAAAAAACTACACGGCAATATTTCAAGAATGAATTCCATATACTGCATGGATAATAGTTGATTATGTCCATCTGCAAACAAACTAGTGTAGTTTCGAAGCAAGGGGTAACCACATTGCATAGACACACATGATATTTCGAATGTTAATGATATATTACTTAAAAAATAACATTTTCCAAGTTGTATCCAAAGGGTATATTTGAGCAAAGTTTCTGATTGAGGAGTGGAGATGTCAGGAGATCCGTATGCTTGTCTACCGCTCATCATCAATTCCATTACATGGTGCTTTCGTAGGGAATCTTTTCTGTGGTGTACCCCTCAACCCTAGTCATTGTTGAAATATAAATTTGTATGTCTTTGGAAAAAAAAAAGTTTTATTTATTATTATTTTTTAATAACAAAAGACATTATTCATTTTCATTTTTGTACAGTAGCAAGTTCACCTTTGAGATGTTGACGTTCTTGATGTCGATTGAAGAAAAATTTGTCAAAATACCTTGTCCTATGTAGTGGATGCTTTAGCGCAAACGAAATCAGGAACAAAGCAGGGAAGAATATAATTATTTTCTTGGAAGATGAAGATTAATTATATTCTTCATTTCCTTCAAGAAAATTGTTCTGACATGAAAGTGAAGAAAATAAAAACGCAGCCCCACTTGAGTAAGATACTGTAATAAATTCAGCAATGAGTTACTATTTAATTTTTCTTGGTGGTATACATAATTTTCAGACACAACCTTTGTTTGAGAAACTTGTAATTTTAAATGTCAGTAAACAGTTTGCATATGGCAACTAAAATATAAAATTACATGGAAAGACTATTTCTTATATAAATATGTTCGGCGTAGTTTGGAAAAGGATATTTTTTTAACATTCAGAATAAAAGTTATTACACTTAATGTTGCAGTTTTATATATTTTTAAGGCTGTTTCGGCTGGATTTGGGAAAGTGGTTTCTAACGAGTAGGTTACATTACTTAGCCTTTTTTTGTCCCTTATTTACTTCATGAAAATTTCCTATATGCAAAGTATTTTGTATCGAAAGTAGTAGTAGTAGTA
>JAGDQP010044272.1:0-15957 GCA_022664845.1 Lepisma saccharinum
AGCGCCAGATATTCATTAGTGGCGTACCGCAAATAATGCTATTAATAGCCTCTTCAATTTGTTTTCAGCCAATGGCACATAATCTTTCACAGGAACCCCCAGTTTTGGATGATGATTTTAAATATCTCGATCTGAGTTTCCACTTGATATCCTCTTACTTATTAGTCTACATTAAATAATGTTCAGCTTAGTTTCAACGTGTCAACCATAAACTGGATTTGTTCGCTAATTATAAAGAAATATCCAAACTTGAAAAAAGTAACGTGAATTCGAGACGAAAAGGTTGTCTTAATGGGATTAACGATAAATGTTCCAACAACATTACTTATGACGACTCCAGAAGCCAAGAGATACAAGTGACATAGACGAATAAAAAAAAGTTCGAGGTAATATATTATATATAACCCGAAATATGTGTGACACAAAATTGTCATATTTTGTACATGAGACACACTATGGTCCAAAGTGTCTTTGTACAAGATATGGCAATTGTGCGTTACATATATTTTGAGCTATATAAAATATTACCTCGAACCGTTTTTAAGCATCAAGGTCACTTCTGTCTCTTGACTTCTGAACTCCTCTTATACACGTTATTACTTACTTTTTTTTTTTCAAACTGAACTTTAAAACATTTGGTGTGTAGCGCTAACGAAAACTGAAAGAATAAAACAACCAAAAACTGTTAATCAAGTGGAATATTCATTAAAGGATTGCATGTGAGCTCAGACGACAAAGTAAGCAAGATTTGTGACAACTACATGAATGAATTTCTTTAATTATCTTTTAATGTAAAAAAAAAGTAACAACTTGGCGACGAATACAACTGATGGATAAGCTGCTTGTATAATTAACTTTTGTTTTTGCGTTCATTTATGAAATATTTTGCTGAGTCAAATTGTTGCTGAACTTAATTAGAACAACCGTTGGAAAGCACTTTTGCATTTTAATCTCTTGATTTTATAGTTTGAAATGTACATTAGTTGAACCCTCGCTCCCTTCTCGTCTCAACGTGACAATCTACCTGTTCATTTCGTCATCACCTTAGAAAATAACTAAATACGGGAGGGAGTAAGGTCTCTGGCTTCATTAACAAACACTCAGCATATCTTGGAGAAACGTAATAATTTCGTACTTGGATGAATATAAGATTTGATTTTGTGTGCTGTTTCGTTCTGTATTTGCGCGAGAGATGGAGCTGAAGGTCAGCGTTTTATACGCTCTCTCATTCTTTTTTTTTTTAACTCTAAATGCCAAAAGAGAAAGTTTTCGCGCTCTAATTTTGTCTCTGTTAACTCAAAGTGTTCTAACGTGATCTGAATTAGAATAAGCAAAATCAGTTACATAGGAGCTGAGTGTGGAAAGGTGGGTCCATGGCGATCAACAAACTGGTAATTTTGTTGTCGGGTGGAAAGGAAAAAAAAAAGGAGGTGTAGAAGAGAAACCTGTCGACTTCATTAACGTAAAAGTGATTAGCAAGGCTTTGGGCAATTACAGATCCGACTCATTTATATCTCTCTTTCTCTCTCTCTCTTGCTTCCACTGCAATTTATGTTTGTTTGTTTTTATATAAAAGTACATATTTTTTAATTGCCTACGCGTAGGGACGATGAAATCTCTGCTTATACCATTTTCAAAAAAGCAAGTTTAATGTTTATTTTCACAAAATTTGCAGGCTGTGATTTTTTCTCATTTTTTTCTAATTAGTATACATCGTTTTTAATTGACGACTCCAGAATCCAAGAAATACAAGCGATATTGACAAATAAAACAGTTTGAGGTAATCTTCTATATACAGGGTGACACAAGAGAATGTGATCATTTCTTATGGGACTGTACTCGAGAAGGAACGAAGTGGGGGATAAGAATTCCCTTCCGTCGGGTCTGTCATTTCGGCTATCATGGAGCCGTGGTCTGTGCAATAATCCGTGTTCAATTATAATACTCATGTTAAAAACGGCGAATCGGTGGTAATTTGATTTCCAGTTTCGGAGATATGTCTTGACCTCCTCGATCTCCCAACCTGAGTATGTGTGACTTCTTTCTGTGGGAGGTATTTAAAGGAGCGAGTTTACGTCGACAAATCCCGTTCATTACACGAACTGAAGACAGTTATTCGCAGAGAGGTACTGAAGATCAATAAGCAAACATTGGAACACATGTGGAGCAGCTTGACCTCTCAACTTGAAAACTGCATCAGGGACGGTGGACATCAACTTCAAGCTCTGACTTTTCCTATTAAAATAAATAGTATAATTTTACTCACATGTTAAAATCAAAATAATAAAGTTTAGTAAAAAATTAATTGTGTGTTGTTCATTTAAAACTTAGTACACTCCCCGTACTCTGTATAACCCGAAATATATGTGACACAATACTGTCATATTTTGTACAAAGAAACCTTGGACCTAATATTATCCATGTCCAAAATATAACAACTTTTGTGTCATATATTTCAGGTTATCTGTAAAAGTTTTCCTCAAACTATTTTTTAAATCGTCAATGTCAATTGTATTGTTCTTTTGCTTTTTGAGTCGACAATTATATTTTTATATGGAGTTTCTTAACTTGAATTTGGCATTTGTAATGGTTGGACTAGAAAGCTAATTAGATTGTTTTCATGGAGATATTCAAATTTACATAAATGTATTATGGTACCTGTATTCGAATGATTTGTTAAATTTAGCTATAATTATGGTAGATTTATTAAATCATTATTAACGTTCTAAAACACTGGTGAGCTTTATGACAAAGTGGGCTCTGAATCACTCAGTCAATTGTCCCTCAAAGAACTTGAACCCGTGATAACGTCCACAGAAAGTGAGTGTGCTAAACTGTTGGACACAACAACGGCGGGGAATGGGTATGTGTGTGTCATGATCTACACGAGATCTTTCTATCTACCGAAATATCTATTTTTTTCAAATTTTTATACTAGATTTTATGATCCTCACACTTGATTTTATAAATCCACCTAATTTTCAGATAATGGAGTAGTCATTCTTATAAGGGATGTTATTAGTTGTGTTTTAATATTATCCTACTTTAATTTGAAGGAGAGTTCGTTAAAGAAATTAGGCCCCAGTTCCCACTTGCGGAACGGAAGACGTGCAGCGGCCGCACGGAATCTCATGGGCCATTGAAGCAAATGGAGTGATTCACACAGCAATGACAACTCAGCGGCCGCGGAACGTTTCCGCAGACCTTCCGCATCGCCCATAGTCTCGCAGAAGTAGTGCGGCTTCCGCAAGTTGTCATTGCACATCATTGCAACGTTCACACTAGCGGATAGTAGACGTGCGAGAGTTGTGCGGAATGCATATACAAAAAGTTGATGTTGAACTGTTTTTAATGGAGTTTGGCATATATATATATACATGTCCGAAAATTCCACCACCTGGCAACACTGGGTCAAGTACGAGAGATACGGAACCTTAATCTGTATCTCATATTGATTAGATATTGTTCAACTTATCATGAAAAAAAAATGTACTTATCGGTCACTTTTTATTATTTGGAGTGTACAATACTTTTGCTGCACAAAATTTTTGATAAACAGAAAATTTATATTATAGTCAATGATCTAAAATCTTATTTTCAGTGTCTTGTAGAACATAAATATCATTGTGATTCTCCCATCATTGCCTGTTGCTCCCTTTTTTCCTTTTTCGTCAAAGATTAGTTGTGTTGCATGTTGTTTTTTCTTCTTCAAAGAAAGGAGAAGAAAAAAATGAAACAATATGGCCCCTTCTCTTTACAGTAATCTGTGTACCGTTATTCTCCCGTTCTGTGATTTCCGAAAACTATTATTCATCTCACTAGAAATCATGCAAAGCACTTCCGACGTTCGTGACGATGTTCTGCATTCTCCCGTCGACTTTTAGGCGTGGTATGAGATTATCACTTTATTAATGAACTCTTCTTTTTCTTTCCTTTTCTACTTACAAAGACAAATTTTTACCCCTCCTTTAATCATTTTCATCACTTCCTTCTTTTCATTGATGAAAGAACTTGTTTACTCTGCACTTCTCTTTTCACCCCCTACATCGCGTTTTTTTTCTTCTTCAATATTTTCTTGCTTTCTCCGCAAAATATGTCTTTCAGAATAAGTGTTATTCATGGTAAGTTTCCCAGAATCTTTTTGAATAAAACCTTCATTCTTTATTTGATAATAGAAGGTCTGCCATGGCTGTTTAATGACAAGTACGTAATTTAAGAATGACGCGAACAATATGCTGTTCTATGAAGGTATGCCCATGATATTAATAAACACTCAATTCTTTTTAACAAAATGTGGAGTCTGAGTAACGGTCCAACGTTTCGTTTAAGATACTGATTATTTTCTTGTTGAAATTTTCATTTTTTTCTCGTTGAAAAATCTGACAGAAAAACTTGTAAGAAAAATGACTACTTCCACTGAAAATAGCTGCATGTGCTTCTAACAAAATTTCAATAATCACTCAGGTTTTCCTGTTGAAAATACAAGATTGAGATTGGTTGTTTTGATTGACAATATATATATATATATATATATATATATATATATATATTGATTTCACCTTATCAATTTGTAGTGCAATTTTACCCAGCTGTCTTATATCGAGTAATTCCAGAACCTTTCCTTATTGGTTGTGTACACCGTATACATTCAGCCTCTAATGGACGCTAGCATCAAAGCGAAAGCAGATAAAGAGAAACTGACTTCAGTAATAAGGTCACTTGAAGTATAGTATTTTTGCACTAAAAGCTCTTATAATTTAAGGCACGTTAATTTTTAATTAACAACTTAAAATGTATATACATTGTGAAACCATCAATGCATATTCGTTGAAACGTACTTTGAAGTATAGTGTTTTAATGTGAATTAGAAATGTCTTGTTACATTCCGTCTCTTTTTATTCCAGCAACACAATGGTATCAATGTAGAAATAATGGAGAAAAGAAAGTATTTCCACAAAATAAATTTTAATGAAATTGGTTACCAGAGTACTGAAAAGAAGTTCTCGAAAGTAGATAAAAAGGCCACGATGAGTCCTCGGCAAAATTTATCCTTGCAAGTCTAAAATACGTTAAGCTATACGTAGACCCAAGAAGTGACAGAAGAATAAAAAAAAGTTTGAGGTAATCTTATATATATATATAACTCAAAATATATGTGACACAAAATGGTCATATTTTGTACAAAGAATCTTTGGAACTAAATGTGCCCATGCACAAAATATGACAATTTTATGTCATATATTATTCGGGTTATATATAAAAGATTACTTGGAACTTTTTTTTATCCGTCTATGTCACTTGTATCTTTTGGTTTCTAGACTCCTCATATATAATTCTTAGTGTAAGAATAGCATCTTGTCCAATACATATGAAGAGTACTGGGGAAGAACAATCAAAGTCCATTTGTGAAAGTTGTGAGAAAACATACGTTGTAAGGAATAATAAATTAATTTAATTTTTGGCCCCACTCACACATTATCGGCCTACACAAAAAAGTGTTTACAGGCCTACACAAACCTTAAAATGTTTGTTTTCTCATATTTTTTTTTTTAAATAATGGACTTTGATTGTTCTTTCACTGTACTTTTCATGTTATGTCTTTGTCTTTTGTAAGTCTGTAAATAGAATGACATCTATCAATCAAAAGGAAGAAAAGTTATTCTAGTAGATTAAAACGAAATTATTGAAGAGAAAACTCCTGTTTAATAACTCTGAAAACCAATCTTACAGTCTCTACCTTATCTAAAGCTTTGGAGATGTCTAAATATACTTGTACTCTCAGAACACATTGCTTACAATTAAACGCCATTGTCATCGAACCAACTACTTCTACTACGTAGTCAGTCAGTACTGCCATGGTTTGCCCCGGCTAGGAGATGGATGAAATATTGCAAGCGTCAGTATTTGAAGTTTGTACTTTGTATTGAATGAACATCAGTAATTTCTAGCTCTATTCAGAAGGAGACTCTCATCTTCATATAACCAATAACTGAAAATATTGCAGTTATACATGTGTTGTTCCTTGGGATAAAATGAAACGAGATATTTATTATTATGTTAAAGTTGAGATAAATTGTTCCATAGAGTTTTATTACAGTTGTTTGTTATCATTTGAGAATTGCTGAAATCAGAAAATTTGAATGCTGATTATCGTTTCAAAACTATTTACATTAGATGAGAGGAAAAGTTAAATATTGCTGCAATAATACAACTAGGAACACATGCTATCACTTCAGAATAGTTGAAATCATGAGGTCTAAAGTTATTTCTGTTTATGGTGTCAGTGTTTGGGTATCTTTTCGCGAATTTTCATATGTAGTTTCGTCAAAAAGCATGTACTCTCTGACGCCTACCTAAAATTTAACGTAGACATACATGAATATATTACTTTGTGTGTTTGCGCGTGTGTTTGTATCTAAGTCGCAAACAGTTTCCAAGCGGATTTCGCCTTTAAGCTTATTCTCTGTGGGGTTGACTACTTCCCAGAAAGCCATGAGAACCACAGCGCGGTCGACGGACAGAGAAAGAGAAAGGAACAGCAAAAGGAATAATCTCCGGAGAAAATATCTAGGTTTTCCGCTCTCTCTGGGGACATTTTGGACAAGTCCGGAAAGTCCCGGAGCCTTTGTTGTTTCCTGGCTGGCCTCTGGGCAACAAGTTCTCTTCATATTTCTTGTTCGTTCCTTTCGAATCCTCTTTTACCCTCTCTTTCTCTTACAACATTGCAACTTGGATTCGGGGATCAGAGATACGAACTAGAGATAGACAGTGTTTCTAACCTTAAAAATAAAAAAATCCCAAAGAACGGTCTATAATTTGTTCCTGGCAATACTGCAAATACCTTTTTTTTTACCAGAGCATTATTTTTTGCGACATAAATGAGCATCCAGAGGAAGAAGAAGCCAAGAAAACAAGTGACTGAAAATAATTTTGATAAAATCTCTATGTAATACTGATGTGAAGTAGAAAAAATATCACACTAGTAGGTTCACACAAATATCTTAAAAATCAAAATACATATCACCTTGACTTATTTAAATCAATATTCGTATAGCAACATCTAAAAAGGTGTGACATACAGTGCAAATTTATTTAGATTTGAAGTTTCAATAAAATAAGAATCCAAGATAAACGTTTGTATTATATATCACACAAGGGCAAAAGTACATAAAACTGAAAATATGGAAACTGGTTATGAAAAGGAACACAACTGCAAATTATAAAACAACATAAAGAAAACAAATGCAAGCAAATAAACAAAACGTTGTTTTTATTCCAATACTTTGTTTTCATAGACTTGCAAAACAAATAGAAACAACGTACATGGAAACGCAGAGAAAGCTGTTTAGAGGGGAAACGCAGAAAAAACATCCTAAAACAAGTATTCCATTAATCGTTCCGAGTGATTACAGAGCCCTCTGTGGTGCACCTAACAATCAAGCGAAATTTTGCTCAATTGAGCAGATATTTTTGGAAGCTTGTGTTTTCTCGTCTAATCGAAACAGAAGCGATGTTTTTTTTTCTTTTTGTTATGCTTACCATTCCACATAGTAATGTGTTATATCCTATATGAAGTTCAAACTGGAATTACCTGGCCTCACTTTAATTGTTAGAGGAACGATATATGCGTATGATATGTTTGTGTGAGGTTATATGTCAGCACAAAGGGAATGAATTATAGAAAATAATAGAAAATGACGGTAAAATCGTTATTCAACAAATTATTTTAAAGATGATAAATAATGCTAGTGATGTAAATGGGTGAATTGTTATTAACGTCCTAACCAAGCTAGTTTGCTTCTAAGGACGGGACCTACAGTTTTGGTAAAGTGAGTTCCAAACCACTGCCTTCAATGATTCTCGGTGGGATTTGAACCCGTGACCACGCGCAAAAAAAGCGAGCGCTCTAACCTCTCAGCCACTCTGAGGTCACTCTAGTGATGTGTATTTGTGCTAGAGTTTGTGAAATGTAATCAATAAGTTCGTACGAATTTCAACACAGTTGTACCATTGAACAGTATGTAAATACATAACTAGGCAGGATGGCCTAATGGCAGTTTGTTACTAGGGCGTTCTGAGATACACAATAACAATAAAGCCGTGCTCTGGTGCTAGTATTGACTAATATAATATTTTCGGTTGTGCTGCCATCTTTTAAGAACCATGACACTAGATGGGAGTACACGTAATAACCCAGGGCATCCTTAGATTACATTATAATGTAGTGATCGCTCGTATTATAACTATCATAGCTTGGCGCTCCAGATATGCTTTCCTACATGGTCAGTAAATTCTAGACAAATCTATTCGTTTAGTGGTGGACCTAAACCTGACGACAGAAAGAGACATTAGAAGTGATGTTTCAATCTTTCTGTGGGAATTTTCGTCTTGTCGTGGAAGAGCAGAACATAAGAAGCGTAAGAACTAAGCGACGAAACAACGAAGGGAAAAAACCCCTAAAGGCTTTGTTCGTTGGAGTGGGGTGGCTAGAGACGTATCTAGGAAAGTGGGGGCTAAAGTGAAGGAACTCAGAAGATAACAAATAATAAAGAAATTTAAAAAGAGTATAAAACTCGTGATATTTTCAACCAGTAATACAATTTTAAACGACGTAATAACGC
Organism: Lepisma saccharinum; assembly: GCA_022664845.1. Lineage (NCBI taxonomy): Eukaryota > Metazoa > Arthropoda > Insecta > Zygentoma > Lepismatidae > Lepisma > Lepisma saccharinum. The sequence goes on from JAGDQP010044272.1 coordinate 8,622, forward strand.
GGTATACTATACTACGTAGATTTAGGAATATTTCAAGTAAAATTTCTTTCGATGGTTTCTGTATCTAAAACTCTTTTCTTATTCCTTAATTTCAAAATAGTAAGTTCTCTTCAGAAATTTGAATCGTGAATAATCTTCCTTTTATTTATATTTTTATGTAAGCTAAAATTGAGGATTTTGATCGGTACTTTAGAAAAACTAGGATATCTCCCCCGTAATGTACTTTTCAATAACTTTAGATTTAGGGTTACAATCGGACAGCCCCTTTATAATTAAATAATTAAAAAGTGTTTTTTTCGTTACATGAAAATAGCGAGATACACTTAGTTCATTTCTTCGTCACCAGAGAGCAGTGAATTAGAAAACAACAGAGACGCCTACGATTAATCTGGAGAACTTGTTGAACATTTTGTAGACAATTAAATACATTTATTATCTTTAGTTTTAAGTCATTTGTAAGTATACTTAATTTATTTCTAATTAAAATTCAGTTTTGTCAAATTCATGTGTTTGAGTATCTATATTATGATGTGTTTGACATGTACCTATATTATTTTTAGTAGTCCTCAAGTCGTCTACATGGGGATAAAAAGTGTAAACTATGTAAAAGTAAGGTCTTTAACAAGGCCAAATAAAGGCTTCAAAATAAATGTTGGAATGATATTTACATTTATAACATAATTATTAAGCTGATTGGGATTTTAATACACTTAATTTTCGACTTGTTCTGATAGCTTCAAAACTGATTTCATTATTGCGTTAAACCCTATTGTTATGTATAACAATGAACGTGTTTTAAAACAGCATAGCCACGAGACATTCGAATCATTGCTTATTGAAGTTAAATGTATTCGTTAATGGGTTCTTTGAAAGATTATGTACAAGCTTTTAGACTTAATAACCAAGAAATAGAAAAGAAATCAATCTACGATATTTGACTTGGAAATGAAAGAAGTTTATTTGGAAATGGATAAAATTGACTTACGAATGAAATAATTTGATTTAGAAGTTAAGTGTATTTAAGTACAAAATAAATAAAATAGCATTTTATTCTAGATTTATTTCCTCTTACTTTGTTTGCAAAAAAAGAAGTGTTTCCTATTGTTTGACTATGACAAGTAGAAAGAGATAGAACGAGGAAACCTGAAGTGTTGAAAAGATTGAAGCATAGGAAGTCTATCTAAAGTATTCTTTTCAACTCCTTAAATCAATTTATAATATTTTCTGTTTATTCGAGATTCCCATTTATCCCAGGATCGTTGGTTTATTTATATACGGTAATCGGGCCCCCACTGTATATATATATATATATATATATATATATATATATATATATATATTATTTAGGGATTTTCCTTGTGTAATGTCTCTTAGATATGCCTCTTCTCAATAAGTTTGTGACTAGATCCACGGCATAGTTGAAAAAAAAATATTTAAAAAAAAACGCGAAAAAATATAAAAACAATGTGTGTCTAGATATTATATTACACTTAAAAAGATATATTAGACTTTTCTTTTAAAAATAATTTTAACTAATTAGTCATATAATTAACGTTCATAACATTAAAATTAATTCTGAGAAGAAGGTAAAAAAAAAGTGAAACATAAGAAACAATTTATCTTGATGTTCTTAAGGGGGATAATATGTAAGTGTATCTATTTATGTAACGCATCACTCTACTTACATTATACATACCTAGATACGAGTGCTCGCGTATACCCTTAATATTGAAGGCATTTAAAGATTATGAAATAATCCTGTGTTGAAATACTTTTTCACGAGCTCCAAAACAAGTGAAGAAATAAACAACAACAAAAGAAAAAAGGGATGTTTAAACATTTAGAAACTTTAGTAAGATTGTACGAGAGAATAGCACAACGATGAAACATGGTATATGCGTGTATGTGCATGTGTGTGTAAAGGCAATCTTCTCTCTTATTTCACCCAGAAGAAAATTAACGCATATCCTTAGGACTTTAATCCTTACTTATACCCGGATTCTCAAAGGACTACTTACTGGGAGACGGAAAATGAGTGTTATAAAGCACGAAGGGGTATGATTTAATTAAAGTCTTAATACATACATCTACAGCTCACAGGAGACTTAGCCATGTCAAATAATATGATGGAAAGAGGCGGGATGACCTTGGATGCGGCAAAACAGCCCTACTGAGACAGGGATTAATGCAAGAGTTTAAGTTCACCCATACAAGCTTAACGAATTGTTATCTTCTTTTCATCCAAGATGGGATTAAAAGCAAAACAAAAGACAGGATAAAACTTTTGAAACAATACCAAGTGTAAAGATATTTTTCATTTCTTCTTTTCATTACAGAGTCTATGTTTCGTTATAACGTACGATATATAAAAGTACAAGACGAAACATGTTGAACAAATTTGTTCCGAAACATCATTTATTAGTGTTATTCTATTCTATTTGCGATAAACAATTCCTCAGTAGCGTATATACAGAAAAACGTTGATTGAGTCTTCACGAATAACACCGTTTATTCTACCCCTCTTCAACGGTTTATTTAACGATTACTTGTTATTTAAACCTTTAATCCTTGAGATAACTTTGAATGGAACGTTGAAAAGGCGGACATTTAACGGTGTTAAGATCACAAGTTATTTAAACGTTTAATCGTTAATAAAACTTTGAATATAACGTTGAAGAGGCAGATGTTTAACGGTATTAAGATTACACATTATTTAAACATTTTATAGTTGATATAACTTTGAATATAACGTTGAAGAAGTGGACGTGTAACGGTGTTAAAATCACACGTTATTTAAAACGTTTAGTATTAATATTAAACGGTTATTAAAATTAAATATGGTTGTCTTCTCAAATCGATCAATTATTTCTTTTATTTGTATGAAGGGCGTGACGTAGGATAATTAAGTCGCCCAGGTGGGTGGTGTCTCCGATGGATTAAGGGTTTGCTTTGCAATCAAAGTTTCCCAATTTCTATCCCCGGTGGGGACGTATAGTGGTCAGTAGTTCGATTAAAAATTATAAAAGTTCGCTTAAGACATTATATCCAAATGATCAAATTCAATGGCAAAACACCGCACGTTCATCTTGCTCTGAAATCCGAGGTGCAATAGTCTCCGACCATAACACTTATAACTGTAATCACCATTACTTACAATAATTTTTGTGTTAGTACTTACGTTTATTTTTTAATTCACCATGTGCGACACGGTACAGAAGAAAGTCCGTGATGCCGCGATTTGGAAAAGTTTGAAAACTACTGCAGTACACCACTGGAATCTGTGAGTATTTTCTATGTTTCTTACCATCTTGTACCGAACCCCCTCGACGAATGGTGGAATGTTTCTTACCATCTTGTACCAAACCACCTCAACGAATGGTCGAACAGCACTCTTTATTAGGTGTTATCTCGATAAAAACCTGGCAATATCAGATTTGCACTAAAGATGTCACTGGAAAATATTCTAAATTCTGTATTAAGAAGGTTTTATCGTAAATATAAAAACGGAAACAATGAGCACTCGTTATTACCACAGAAAGCCTCCGATTCACCCCATCATTCTTGCATAAATTTACGTTTGAGATATCTAAAACGTAACCAAAATATCTATTTTCTCAACACACTATTCTGATCCTTCTTAAATACAAGGATTTCATTAAAGCAAAACGGCTGAACAAGTAGCAAGTTTTATCAGAGATCTTCATTCTTCCTCCGTTGTCTCCAGGCACCATCACTAGGTGTCAGCACCAGATATTCTTGAAATTTACGAAATGAAGTGGAAGTCTACATACAGAACCCTGGGGCGAGAGAGAGGGAAGTTGCAGTAATTGAAGTCTTGACAGCAGAAGTTGAAGATAAAAGCAGAGGAAAAAGACTCTTTTTCTTCTTTCTTTTGAAAGAGTAAGGACATTACAAAAGGAAGAGAGAACTTCACGCTGGAACTGAATACTGAATTGATTTTTTAGTGTAGTTAAAACACCTCTTTTGTTTAACAAAATGTTTGAAACTTTCGCAAACTTATAATGTTAGGAATTTTTTTATATTATAATGCTTGCATAACTTTTTCTCTTCGACTGTAGTAAGTAGACTGAGAAGGTTGGCAGTTAGTAGAGTACATGTAAACGTTTCTCTTAAAGGACAATCAAGGAATCGCATTCATGTTACAGAAGTATTTTTTACGTTTCTACATACAAGCCATTTAAAGTAAAATATTAAATTTTGTATTTTCAAAATTCAAGGTACTTTTTCTTTTACTTATGTCTGTTTAGTACTGATTCTAAAAAAAGTTAAAAGTGAATGATTTTTCCTAAATCATGAATTTTAACTTTGAATTTATTTTCGTCTTTAGGCATTTGTGGCTCAGGTCTCGATAAGGAAGGAGAAAGGATGCCTGAAGGAATCGGCCAGGGTCTAAGTTGAAAGTACAATCCCGGCATTTGCCTGTGTTACTGAAGCTGAATTTTGATTTGTTATTACATTTTAATAGATACTACCATCGAAGGCCTTATCTTATGAGATACGTATCGTACCTAATACCGTGTACGCTCTTGCCGACCTGTGTTAGATTCCTACAGACCTTGTGGCACCTAACAAGTACCGATCAGCAGTCCAGAGGCATCTCCATCCGTGTAACCTCAAGTTTATAGTTCACAAGTTTGCATCTGTTGTTGATGCATGAGTCACAGCGTGAATGGCATGTTCACCATATAGTTCTTTACATGGTTTACATCTGGTCACCTGGAAGGCCAGTCATTCATGCTGAAGCCTGTGGAATACTTCTCCAAGCATATCCCTGATGACATTGGACCCATCCAAGCTCAGATGATAACATTAAAGCATCCAGTTCAAGCACATTGTCTGACACATATCTAGTTACTTCCTTATTGAAGTTCAACGTACAAACGGTACAGAATGCCGAAGGGTCACACTAATTAATCAGATACCATCGATGACAACGATGATGTGTGAACCGGATATTGTGTATTCGCTACGCTGATCTCACTGTTCAAAATCAGCATCGGCTCTGCTAGTAAGTGCTCCATGCGCATGTCATCCCCAGTCTCTCTTCATTTGAAGTCCAGTATCTCATAAGTTGTACTTCTTCTGCCTGTGAAATGCTGTTTCTGTCTAACTGCTCTCTCATATCTTTGGGGACGTTTTGCACTATTTTCTTCTAGTGCCGGAGTCTTTCCTTCTAGTACACGTGCCGGAGACACATATAACAATCTCTGAATGCTTATGAAATTTAGTGACCGAGTGTTTTATGTATTGCACAGTTAAGATAACACTGAATATCCTGTGGCTTAACTACTTAAAAGCTGCAATTATTACGAACTCACTCTTTCCAAAATAACGACTTGTACAAACAAGCTTCTTACGGCTATTTTAGGCGGGAGGGAGAGGGTATCAGAGCGGATCAGAAATAGACAATACTAAAAATTAAATTAAGATTTACCAGTCCTCACCATATGTAGAGGTGGGACTGAAAAGTAATCCTCAATAAGACGTTTGTAAACTTTAATAAAAAGTTAACGAACTCGAAGAAAAAAATATGGGCACAAGAATACACACGACACATGTAGTGGATACTTCTCTATCGTACGTTTCTCGGTGTTTCCTCTGTTTGTACTCATCCTTGTACAATGTTTGGTGCGCTTGTGTGTGTTGTTTTATTTCTGTGTATTTCTAGTAGACAATGAGGGAAAGAGAGAGAGAGAGAGAAAGAGAAAAATAAGTATTTTTTTTCATCGTGCCTTTTCATCTGAAAAAGAGGGAGAAGGAGCATTTGATGAGGTGGATGGGTGTGAGAGATGGGAAGTACAGATACGTCGCTTTCAGAAGCTGCGGTCGACTGCAATATCTTGTCTGCTGGACCACCACTACCAACTCACGACGACTCCAATTATCGACTCTGCGTGCTAACAAGACGAACTGGGAAACGACGGGAGGAAGTGAAGATGAGAATGAGAAGAAAGAGACAGAGAAAGAGAGGGTGAGAAGAGAATTCAAGAGTCGAGTCAATATTGAAGCAAGCGGGACAATGGAGAGAAGGCTTCGGAAGAAAAGAAGGGAAACTTAGAGCCCTGAGGCATCTTCGTTCGTTTCGTTCAAAACCCCTTCTCGCATCAGAGATCTTTTCCCTTTACCCGAGATGCATCTCTCGAACTGTATTGTTCTGTCCTTTAAGGCAGATAAAAGACACAGGAGATAGAGATATAGTGTGTGTGGGACACAAAGAGAGGGAGACAGATAGTAATAAAATAAGACATTCTGATTTTGTATCCCACTCCAGCCTTAGGGTCATAGTGGATTTCGTTCTTTAAAGTTCAGTGGTGCAGATATTGTACTATTGCCACGTTTGATTAATCTTAAAGATGCACATCCATGTTACTGGCTGAACTTTCTGACTTTTCTGTATCAAGGAAAAACTTTACTTATTTGAAAATTTACAGACATTGGCTTTTCTTTCAAATCCTTACTTATTTGAAACATTGCAGACATTTTACAGCATTTCTCAGTCTTACTCTAGCGGCAAAGTTAATTCTTATTGGTTGAAATTTATTCTGGGCTATAAGTATGTAGGTTTGGTTTCTTTGCGTTTGTTTTTTCAACGTAAAAAGGAGCAACTCCGATCCATTTTGGTTCTTCATTTCTGTTTTAGTAGTGAAGGTTATGTTATATTTTCAGGGTGTTAGTGGTAGATTGAGTACCTGCTAATGTCAGTGTTGCAACGGTTGCTATTGTTTTGTAACGATGTATTGAGTTCCGAACCATTGGGTTTATGTAGCCCTTGACTCGGTGGGGGTTAACGCTGTAGATCACCCCCGCCATCTTGGTACGCACCTTCCATTGATTTACACGGGAATTGATTTACTCATTTTATGCATCTCTGATGTAGAATATTTAAGTTCTGCTTTCACAAAATTTGTCTTTGTGGTTATTTTGACTCTTGTATAGTTTTGGTTTGTTAAGTTTCTCCAAATATATAAGAATAATGTACTATTAATAGTTTGCTATATAAATCACAATATGTTAACGGGCAATTATACTGTTCCTGTGTAAAATATTGCATTTCTATAAAGTAGCATGAGTAAAAGAGAACATGACGATAAACTGGGCGAAAACAGAAGTTAAAACTATACTCCTGAAAAGTATAAGACGAGTAAAACAATTCCCATGTTAATCAATGGAAAGTGCGTACCAAGATGGCGGGGGTGATCTACAGCCTTATCAGTTCTGTTACTATTTATTTCCTACTTAAGTCTGCGACTACCAATACAAATAGCATTTGAGAAACTTAGCTAGTGGTTTATGTATTTGTCTATGTTTTCTTTCC
>JAGDQP010044273.1:0-14675 GCA_022664845.1 Lepisma saccharinum
TTTGAATTTCATTTATGGCCTTTAGGCATCTAAGGCGTAGGCCGTAGGAGAAGAAAGGATTCGGGAAGGTGTCGGCCACGACCTACGTTGAAAGTGCCATCCCGGATTTTGCCTGGTGTGACTGAGGAAAACCCTTGAAAATCCTGTCAGTATAGTCGTCCGCTGGAGTCGAACCTGTAACCTCCCGAATGCTACGCCAACGCTCTACCACTGAGCTACGGTGGCTCGGTACTAAGGAGTATATTTACCATAACTTTATTCTAATCCGTCAAGGGGCGTGGAATTGTATAGCGTTCAAACAATCTTTCAGTTATATCTTCAGTCCGTTTATTTACTTTGTTGTACAATTATGCATCTAACCTTCCAAAATTATATTTTATTAACAAAAGTGTGATACATAACAACTAAGAACGAGAACATAGAGAAAGGACACAAGTTGAAATACTTCATCCACCGATGCTGTAAGAATAATGAAATCACGACAACTTGGGTGGGTATGCAGTGTAGCTTGGATGGGGGGGGGAAACGAAAATTATATTCCATCTTGGTTGGAAAGCCGGAGGGAAAGAGACCTGTGGGAAGACCGTGATGTCGTTGAGAGGACAATATAAGAAGGGATCTTCGTGAAGTATTTGTAATGAAGAGGAGGGAAGGTAGTCTACCAGCACCTTACGAAGGTATCATCCCGGCATTCGCCTAGTGTGGCTGAGGACAAACCTAGACCAAAATGTCACGATGGCGCCGGCCTCTAAAGTCGCATTCGCGTACCTCCGCATTGCCGCTCCGAAGTCCAGGGCGCTACCGCCTGGACCAAGAAGCAGGGGTGTAACTACTATGTCCAAAAGCCCGCAATGCGGGGAGCCCTTCGCAATAGCCTCTCAATGGACCAAATCGAACTTTGGCCATGGGTATTCTCTTGCGGGGTGGGGACCTAATATGTAGTTACACCTCTGCCATGAAGCCTGGATAAAAAGTCTTGCTAGCGTATCTCAAGGTAGAAACTAGAAAACTCTCTAAAGAGATACAAGAGGTGGGTTGCGAGAGTGGCAAGTATATAAGTTTTTATTTAACTTGCCCAAGTCATCTGTAATCTTTTTCCCATATGTGGATTACAAGGACAATAAATATAGCTTCTCAATAATAAATATATTGTAACTGTAATGTAATTTTTAATATCTTAGTGCTAAAGTTAATACAAAACAACCAGCAACAAAATTTCTTGGATGGCAACACTTCAAGCGAGAGGCGAAGGGTAGTAACGCATCTGTGCGTCTTTATTGTTTTGGCATGGTTCATCGGTTGTTCCAAAACTTGCCACGTCTATTCATATTCTGGTCGGGTTATACAAATGTTTAACTAACTGTTAAAACTGTGTTTATAAACAAGGAAAATAAATCAACAGCAACACAAACTACTCACAAAGGTTAGTAAATACAAAAGCCAGCACACATAAAAGTCATTAAAAGCAGTACCAAGGACCAACACTTGCACTCTTCGAACACAAATTGTCTTATTATTGCCACACACGAGTCTAGTGTTGACTTTACTGTTCGTTTTTCTAGCTCACCACAACATAAAATTGAACATAGATAAGTCAAATTTTATCTTAAATCATCCACTTATTATTTCAATACGTATTTTAGTTCGGTTTTAAAAATCCTGCCCAAACAAACATCTCTACCCAAACCTAGCTCAGAAACGAAACCTATGACCGATCGTAAATTATTTTTTTCTAACACCAGTTACCCCAACAGAAGTTGAATCTGTGATTTAAAAACAGATAAAAAGTTCACTGACACTGAGGAAATTCCTATACCGGTAGTGAAAAGAGCAACGAAAATAATAACTAACCACTTACATATCATCAATGCATGCTTTGCGCACGGTAAATTTCCTACTAACCTGAAACTGTCGGTCATTAAACCATTGCATAAAAGGGTAGCAAAAAGAGTGGACAATTATGGGCTAATGTTCTTCCGTGAGTGTTCTTTAAGATATTTGAAAATATTTTCCTTTCAAGATTATACCAACGTTTTAAGTCTAATAATATTCTAAGTTTATCTCAAAATGAATTTTTAAAAGAGAAATGGACTCAAATTTCCATATATGACTTTCTTATGAACGTCGTGCATGACATGGATACAAAATGATATCCTTTTTGCCTCTTTTGTGATTTCACGAAGGCTTTTGATTCCTGAACTACAAGATATTATTAAATAAGCTGTATAGATACGGTATTATGGGTACACACAAGATTATAATAAATAAGTTGTACAGATACAGTGTTATGTGTATACCCTTAACGAGGTGGAAGTCCTATAACTCGGACAGACAACTATCTGTAGAAGTATCGCACATAAATGAAAGTTCCAAATATGTTACTAAACACAGAACAAAACCTCAAATTATGAATTTTGGGGTCCCAGAAGGATAAATTATAGAACAAATACTATTTCTTCTTTACGTAAATGATATGCCTGCCCAAATTACAAAAACTAAACTTATATGCAGAGGATCCAACTGCCATAATAAGATCCGAATCAGTCAAAATCAAAGAGAAAATTGGTAGTAGCATGTCACAGTTAGTTTCATGGTTTACAAATAATAATTCATTCTTAAACACTGACAAAACTGCATACTTACACTTCAATACTTATCAAACGAAGTTAACATCTTATCCTGTACATCGAACAGACAAGATAGTTACGAAGCCAGTTGAAACAGTAAACTCTGTTGACCTCACCGATGATAAGTTGTCCTGGATTAAGCTTATAGAGAAAATATGTAGTGAATCATCCTCTGCAATATTCCTTATAAGGTCACTCGTTTCCATTTTAAGCACAAAGACAAAATTATCAGCTTAGTATGCACTATTCCAAAGACAATCAGATATGGAATAGACTCGTTGGGTACATCTACGTATTTAAAAAAGATTTATACTCCTAAAGAAGCTTATAAGAATAGTCACGAATACTTCGTATTATGCATCTTGTAGATCACTATTCAGATATCTAAATATTCTTCATTATAAATATGATGGTGCAATAAAAAGTTTCTAACCCCCTTATTTTGTTTAGAAAACTCTGAAACACGTCAACTTTAGTTTTGAGGGGAACGAAGTATCATGGGAAATTGAAGCGTGCTGCCCCATTCCCTGCTGTCTAGTGGCAAAACCTTCAATTTCCTTTTTTACTTACTATACATAGGAAATTCTTAAAAGCTGCAATATTTTATCTACTAAATCTTATGAATACTCTCAACTATACATTATTCAGTAGAAAGTGGCATTAGTAAGCTTCGTTCTTATCAATATGAATGGTGCACTCCCATTAGCTGCGGTATAGTGAAATAAACTTCATTCTTCGTAAATAGCAACATGTGTCAACATCATTTGAAAGTTCCGTTGATTTTATTTATAATAATATTATTAGTTTGGAAATTCATGGGATACTTTGCCATATATCGAATTTTAAACTGGTACGTACATTTTATAAATTTAAAAATCATTTGTGACGATTTAACGTTAACAAATGAAACGTTTCAGCTCTCTTCCACGAACCCCTTGTAATTGCTGAATTTGAATTTGAATTTAATTTTTAAGGTCTTTAATCGACTTTTGCCCGGCCGGATGGATGATGATGAGATGAATTAGTGGAATGAAGAAAGTCGGAAGAACACCGAGAAAACCAACGCACACGGTGTTTGTCCACCACAAAACCCACACGGCATGAGCAGGGATCGATCCGACGACCCCTAGCACGAGAGGCGAGCGCTCTACCATTTTTTAAAAATTATTTATTGATCAAGATAACATTGAAAGAAACATGTATCAAATATGGAATTTTTACATATAATATGTGAAAAGAAACCAGCAAATATGACAAACATCATAGACAGCAAGATCATTTGTACACAGTACAGTTACTTACGAAAGTAAATGGAGGTTGGAATTATAAGAAATATTAGCATTTTCCTCCACGAGAATTGTTACACTGTGCATCTCATAGTTAGAAAACCAACATGACAGTACAAATATGAGCCAAAACATGGCATTCGAGGATATTCCTCCATTTGGAGCGAAAAAGAATTGACTTGTTCAGAATCATGTAGAGAACCACGAGATGATGGGCAAAAATAAAATTCCTGTCTTATTCAAACACACACATACAGAGTAGAGAGAAAAACATGGAAGAAGACGGGGAAGTATTGAAAAAAGAGAGGAGAAAACAAGGAAAAAGGGAAAGAAAAATGGCTCACGACATGGAAATAAATGACATTTTAACGCTTATGAATACACAGTTTCCGTCTCTTTCCCTCTGCTCCCTTCTCTCTCTCTGTCTTGTGTTTTTCTCCCTGTGCGGGATAAATCTCTTTCAGTAGCTATCACGAATATCATTTATTGCGCCTAATTCCTAGAAGAAAAAAATTGGAAAGCCGCTGGTGGGATTGATCCAGACACCTTACAAATGACTATTTAGCTACACAGACCATAACAAATGGGTTGTTAAATCAGCCATTAAATTCGCTACCCTCAGCGGTTTATTGTTATATCCTAGATTTAAGAACTATCTTTCAAGAAAGTAAATCCCACTTGCTGGCGGCGTGCTTATTCGCCAATCCCAACTGGTTAGAATAAAAATAAATTTGTCAGAAATTCTGCGTTCAAAGTACTTTTGGCAGAAGTGGGTGATGGTAATGGTTGGGGATTTAAATACAGCACCGAGAGTACCAGTTGTCAGCTGCATAACGTGGCATATTAGTAGAACGCTGGCTCAGGATGTATAAACCCCAGGTTCTATCCCCGGTGGGTGGGCGAGTTTTTCTTTTCTTACAAATATAATTTTATAAGTTTTAATTTATTATTAATAACTCCTTTCTTGCATTTTCAAGATTGTTTTTAAAAGTGTCATTTTTATTTAAAAAAGTTAAGATTGTTTCTTCTTCTTGTCTTAAAAATATATTTTTCCAAGTTCAAATTTATTATTCATAATTGGTTTCTTCCATTTGCCGTAGATTATATAAAATAGTGACCATGGGTTAGAGTAGGTTAGGTAAGTTGAGGTTCGGTTATGTAACTTTATACTTTCGTTACTTTCTTCCAAAATACATTTATGTTTGTGCGAACCTGACTTTAACTAACCTTCGCTAACCCAAGGTAACTAAAACTGCAATTTGGGGGGGGGGGGGCGCTGGCCTAGGTTAGGGGTGGACATACGCAAAAGTGCTACATTCCGTATACCCACTACTAACCAGGGGCTACGCCTCCCTGAGGCTTACGCCGTCCAGCTCCCTTCGGACGCAACGTGCTCTCTTGCACACCTCACGGGGCAGACCTGGTTTATGTAGCTTTCAGTAGACCTTATTTGTATGCCAAAACTATTATTAATAATACAAGTGAACATATAAAAATATATGTTGAAAGGAGAAAAATATTGCCCCTGCCGGGATTCAAACCCGGGTATTTTATCTAGTAAGCCAACGTCTTACCGCTGCACAAAGTTAGTACGTGGCAATTAATGGTTTGGTTGTTGTATTTACAGTGGACAGCTTCGGAGACAGTCACTACGACGTCGCAGGCACGATGACTTCCATCCTTTTCACTATTTTCATCCTCAACTTCTCAATTCGGATCGTAAAAATGTGTATGCCTATTTGGTTGGTGGGCCATCGATTACGCTCAAAATTGCGCTTGTACCAGATTATAATCTCGCGAGTGTTCCTAGATAGTGGTATGCCTCGGGTATGAATATTTGTGTGATTTTAACTTAATTCTAAGAATATACGTGTATACAGGTTAAAAAGGATTTTCAAAAGGAACAAGTAAAGCCCGCTTAGGGTAAACAATGTTTCAAAAAAGTTCTAGGAAAGTCCTGGAATCGATTCTAGCGGTCGACTATTCTAACTAAGGTTTTCCAAGATTTTTCCTCATCCATACAAGGCAAACGCTGTGATGGTGCCTATAAATAGGCCCTGACCGTCTATCTTCCAACACATTCTCCCAACCCTACCCCGACTTGATCCTCATATACCTAAAGGCCTTAAAATAATTTTAAACAAATCCTTCCAGGATCCTTTTACACCACCCTATCCCGTGCGAGTGTTATGCTTAAACAACATAAATCAATTCCCACATGCACACACATGCACTGAATATGTGAATATACGAATATAATATACTGGGTGTGAAGAATATTAAGATAACCCCACTCATTCTTCATTGTCAATTCTCGGTGGTAGAGTGTTGGCGTAGCATTCGGAAGGTCGTGGGTAAGATCCCAGTGGCGGACCATCCTGACTGAGGTCTTTCCAGGGTTTTTCCTCAGTCACACCAGTGAAATGTCGAGATTGCACCTTCAATATTGGCTCTAGCCGACACCTTCCCAAATCCTTCCCCTTCCCTATCCCAGCCTGAGCCTTAGATGCCTAAATACCATAAATAAAAATCACATTCATTGTCAATTCAAAGTGAGTATTGTTAATTACAGGACATATAGATTAAATCCAATTTTAATATATCGTGGTAGAAGAAACAATAGAAGCAGAAATGATATTTGAAACAAAAATATTATTTAAAAACTTTATTATTTAAAAAATAATTAAAATTAAAAATTTAAAAAAATAGACAATTGTGTGCCAGCTTCTAACTCATGAAACCAATTTTTTTTTAAATAATTTATCAGGGTTTGAACTCACGAACCGAGGCACGAGAGGGCGACACGATATCCATCAGACCAACGAGACTTGTTTATTCTGGTTATGATAACACAGTATTTATTGTAAACTATCTATATTCTGCGTGTCTGCGATCTCATAACAAAATTAATATTATATTTTCCATGCCAAAGCATTGCTTTTATATACTTAAGATAGAAAAATAAGCGGAGAAAATCAATATGTTTCAATTTAAAAACTACAAACGTGTAAGAGTTTCACCAACTAACTAACTTCTTGACTTCATCGGACACGCTGAATACATCAACAACAGCAACTTGTAACGATCCAGCTATCTCGTTTCTCATTGGATCCTGCCACCAAATCCAATAACTTCTACAGAAAGTGAATTTTTAATTACCAACCCTCACTGATTTCTATCCACCCTCTGTTCCTACTACATCTACGGATATGCATAGATGTATCGGAATAGGGGTGGAAGGGAATCAGTTGATGAAACTCTTACACGTTTTTAGTTTTTTAATTAAAATGTATTGATAGACTCCGCTTATTTTCTGTATCTTAAGTATATAAAAACAATGCTTTGACATGGAAAATATCATATTTATTTTGTCATGAGATTACAGTCTCGCAGAATATCGATAGTTTACAATAAATACGTGTTATTATAACCAGAATAAACAAGTCTCGTTGGTTTGATGGATATCGTGTTGACCTCTCGTGAATCGGTTCGCGAGTTTGAAGCCTGATAAATTCATCTTTTTTAAAAAGGAAATTAGGTTAATGAGTTGGAAACTGGCACACACAATTGTCTATTTAAAATATATATATATATTAAATTATTTTTTAAAAAAATAAAGTTTTTAAATAATATTTTTTAAAAAAAAACATCATTTCTGCTTCTTTTTCTTAGTTTCTTCTACCACGATAAATTCAAATTGGATTTAATCTATACGTCCTATAATTAACATTACGCACTTTAAATTGACAATGAATGTGATTTTTATTTATGGTCTTTAGGCATCTAAGGCTCAAGCCGAGATAGGAAAAGGATTCGGGAAGGTGTCGGCCAGAGCCAATGTTGAAGGTGCAATCCCGACATTTCACTGGTGTGACTGAGGATAAATCCTGGAAAACAATAGTCACGTTGGTTCGCCGATGGGATCGAACCCACGACCTTCCGAATGCTACCCCAACACTCTACCACCGATAATTGACAATGAAGAATGAGCGGGGTTATCTTAATATTCTTCACACTAAGTATATTATATTCGTATATTCACATCTACTGTGTATGATTTGTGTGCATGTGTGAATTGCTTTATGTTGGTTAAGCATAACACTCGCACGGGATAGGGTGGTGTAAAAGGATCCTGGAAGGATTTGTTTAAAATTATTTTAAGACCTTTAAGCATATGAGGATAAAGTCGGGGTAGAGTTGGGAGAGTTTTCTGGAAGATAGACGGCCAGGGCTTATTTATAGGTGCCGTCACAGCGTTTGCCTCGTATGGGTGAGGAAAAATCTTGAAAAACCTCAGTTAGAATAATCGATCCCAGGACTTTCTGATTGCTAACCAACGCTCTGGAACTGTTTTGAAACGTTGTTTACCCTAAGCCGGCGTTACTTGTTGCATTTGAAAAACCTTTTTAACCTGCATAGACGTATATTATTAGAATTAAGTTAAAATCACACACAAACATTCATGCCCGAGGCGTATCCCTATCTAGGAACACTCCCGAGATCATAATCTGGCACAAGCGCAATTTTGAGCGGAATCGCAAAAACCAAAAACGCATCATACAAATTTTTACAATCCGCATTCAAAAGTTGAGGATGAAAATAGTAAAAATGTTGGAAGCCATCGTGCCTACGACATCATAGTGACAGGCTCTGAGGCCATCCACTGTAAATACAACGACCAAGACCAATAATTACTTGGTGCAGCGGTAAGACGTTGGCTTACTAAACAAAAAGACCGGGTTCGAATCCCGACAAGGGCAATACTTTTCTTCTTTTTTCCTTCAAAATATATTTTTATATGTTCACATTTATTATTCATAATTGCTTTGGCATACAAATAAAGGCTACTGAAAGCTTGGATATATATAAATAAACTAGGTCTGGCCCGCGAGCTGTGCAAGGGACCACAGGCGTCCAAAGGGAGCTCGCTGGCATGAACCTCAGAAGGTCACAGTCAACGGTTAACAGTGGTCATACGCAATGTAGCACTTATGCCTATGCCCACCGCTAACAGAGGCCCACCCCTAACCATGCTGTATTTACGAGCCCCAACCATTTGCATCACCCACTTCTGCCAAAAAGTACTTTGAACGCAGAATTTCTAACGAATTTATTTTTATCCTTACCGGTTCGGTTTGGCAAATAAGCACGCCGCCATTATGTGGAATTTACTTTCTTGAAAGATAGTTCTGAAATCGAGGATAGATATAAATAAACCGTTGAGGGTAGCGAGTTTAATGGCTGATTTAACAACCAATTTGATACGGTATATGTGGCTAAGTGGTCAGAGTGTCAGACTCACATTCATAAGGTTTCTGGATTCATTCCACTAGCGGCTTTCCAAATATTTTCTTCTAGAAATTAAGCGCAGTAAATGACGTTCGTAAAAAAAATATTTTATATGGGCCAGTCTAGTAACTTTGGACTTCGGCCGTCAAGATTCGCCTTTAGGTGTTAAAATCCACACCCATGCCGGGATTCGAACCCGGGACCTTTGAGCTGATGGCCTACCGCCGCAGACCGCTCGGCCACGCAAATGATGTTCGTGATAGTTACTGAAAGAGATTTATCCCGCACAGGGAGAAAACACAAGACAAAGAGAGAGAAGGGGGCAGAGGGAAAGAGACGGAAACTTTGTATTCATAAGCGTTAAAGTTCAATTTATTTCCATGTCTTGCGCCATTTTTCTTTCCCTCTTTCCTTGTTTTCTCCTCTCTTTTTTCGATACTTCCCCGTCTTCTTCCATGTTTTTTCTCTCTACTCTGTGTGTGTGTTTGAATAAGACAATAATTTTATTTTTGCCCATCATCTCGTGGTTCTCTACATGATTCTGAACAAGTCAATTCTTTCTCGCTCCAAATGGAGGAATATCCTGGAATGTCATATTTTGGCTCATATTTGTACTGTCATGTTGGTTTTCTAACTATGAGATGTACAGTGTATCAATTCTCGTGGAGGAAAATGTTACTATTTCTTATAATTCCAACCTGCATTTACTTTTGTAAGTAACTGTACAAGGAGCGACAGTAATTAGCGTACCTTTCACGTCGCTTCATTAATGGAATAGATTGTAAGTCGAACTGTATAGAATGGAGATAAATGCAGGGTTGTTACCAGTAGATGCAATGTATGCGCCGCCAACCACATTAAAAATCTGTTTTTCGGTTTTGAAAAATAGTCATATTCAGGTTACAAAAATAAATGTTAAATATCATGATCTGTTGGCTGTTGACGCGTAATACGAGCACATATGGTACGAAAAGTATTCTATACTATAGCATGTCCATTACATGAAGTAATGCGGTGAGTCAACGAGTCGAATTTAATACACCTAGGTGTAGTGAGTAAGTAAGATACGCTCGTTTAGACTTCAAAAACTGGCCCTTCCATATAAAATATCCATTTTTTGCAATATAGCACATTCGCACTTGGGCGTGGGAAACAGCTGTAAAACGTTAACAAGTTTACTGAACACGTAACAATTAAAAAATCTAACCCTGAAGATCACATTATAAAAGCAATGAAAATCAGTGGTAAGCATAGACACTAGTTATGACCGCACTTGGGGCACGTTGTATGTTATTGTTTGTTTGATCGTTGCAAACCAAGTAATTCCCAACACTTTCGGATGATCGGTAACATTGAAGATCTGCGCATATTGGTCTTTAAACTTGGAGTTGAGCACCAAAAGATTAGTTTTCTTGAGATTTAGCTGAATACCGGCAGCTAAACCAAAGTGCCGCATATTATCTGCAACGATACGAGCTTCTGAGGGCGACCTCAGGAAGTTCGAAAGATTTTCGATGAATCCTATAACAGACACTGGGCGGGAGTCACAAGATATTCCGCTTAAATTAGCTTAAAGGCAGTTTAATAGGGGAACCATGGCGATGAAAAAGAGAATAGCAGAAGTGGGACAACCTTGGGGTAATCCGCGTTTGATGTGGATGGACAGAGAAATCTGCCTATTAATTTTAAAATGTAATGCTTTAGATTGAATAGGTGTTTCAACATGTTGATAAACATATCCGGAAATCCCATTTTGGTTAACACCCTGTATAAATATCCACAGGCCAAATCAATGCTTAAAGTATCAAACTGGTCAATACTAGGCAACTGTTGTGATTGCATTGCCTCACGAAGTTGTAGTAAACTAACATACATAGGCCCTGCGCCCGGGTATACAAAGTGAAATTCATATAAGATTTGAGAAGCACATGTTTTTAAATGATTTGAAACAATCTTCATATATATCCTACAGTCACAGTTAAAAACGATGATTAAATGTATAGTCTTGAGAACACACTCCCTCCTATTTAGGAATAAGTACAGCAGTTCCGGAGGTGACAGAATCGCGTATTTTGTGAGTCCGCCATAACGAGTTGAACACTTCGACCAAATGAAGCATCAACATAGTGCTGAAAAACTGTAGCATCTCATTGATAAGTCATTACTGCCTTCAGATGCCATAGGGTTTAGCTGCTGAATTGCATCGGTGATTTCTTTAGGCTTGATGGGTGCTTGAATACTAGTTTGAGAATCTGAGTATAATTACAAAAAATAGTCATACTGTTGATTCAAGTAAGGTGTTTGAAAATAAGTCTTGTATTGACTACGAATTATAGAGTATACTTCTTTCCCGTTGTGTAGAATATTTTCATCTAGAAACTGATTTATAAACGGCAGTTGCCCTTTCTTACGTTCCTGTTTAATATGAAGTAGATTAGGCCTTTCAAATATACCATCTTTATCAAATTTGCATCTAATCAAATTTCCATGACGCGATT
This sequence comes from Lepisma saccharinum, assembly GCA_022664845.1. Taxonomy (NCBI): domain Eukaryota; kingdom Metazoa; phylum Arthropoda; class Insecta; order Zygentoma; family Lepismatidae; genus Lepisma; species Lepisma saccharinum. The sequence continues at coordinate 11,701 of JAGDQP010044273.1, forward strand.
TAGCATATTCACAAAGTAAAAATGCTCCGCCCTGACGTCTTAACATTGCCGCAATATTTTGGAATATTCGACGAACTGCGAATACCAATAGTTTATATGCTGTTTGATTGTTTAGCCTTTTATAAAATAAATTGTTAACTATGCCAGATTAAACGTTTTCTTTTAACCCAGAGCTGCCACTCTATAAGACTTTTAGATATGTGTTTTTTTTGGGGGGAGTAAGGTCTTAAATAGCTGTGACGTGGACTGAACATAGCCTTCATCCTCCATACAGCGCTCGTTGAAATACCAACTGTTACTAGGTGCATAGTGCTTCATACCCTCCGTTTTGATGTTAACTCCGTAATTATTTGAAACGATACTAGGTGTGACACTGACGTCTATGCATTGGTAAAGAATTTTTAGGTTAGTCTAAAACCGGTCCAAACGGCTAGATCCTGTGAAATAATAGAAGATATGACCATCGCACCCTGCGTATTTGGATAGCCAAATGTCTTGTAATTGAAAGGTGTCAATAACTTTCCCCAAAACACTATAATTAGAAACAGAGGATCTGTCAAAATTGTAGACCACACTATTAAAGTCGCCTCCGAGGATATCTGTGTGATTTTGATAACATTGCAATTCTCAACATGGGGTCGACCACACAAATGGAATCACATGTTTTTGTCTCCCACTAAAATTAATATAATGGAAACACAGAATTATAAACAAATTATTTACTAAGCCGATCAAAATTTTGCGAGCACGTTAGCTTGCACGCGGTTTAGCAGAGAAAAGTTGTGACTGCAAGTAGGTGTATCGGGTTTGGTATGTCTCTTTTTTTCACTGTCAAAAGCATTTCCGGATTCCGTGGTGAATCGTTTTTTGAATCTATATTATCTTGGAAGTTGTCACTACCCATGTTAATACTGTCAGTTTCTGACCAATAACCAGCTCACCGTCTGGGGGGGGTAACACAAGGGCACTCTCCGATGGGCAGAACACATTATGAGAAAAGTTTTTGTCACTTACCCGGTCAGATACAGCCGCCTCATTCATACTTGGTTGTTCCCGTCGCTCTGAGATGTCTGATTTTATATAGTTTTCCAAGGTGGTGGGGCTTCAGATGCCGTGTTTTCACTAGATGTCACAACACTAGGGGTGAAGGAAAGACCACCATTTCGTAGACGCTGAGGAGGCACTGACGAAAAAGTACGAAAGGAAGGCTGGTAAGGTACATCAAAATTCCTACGCTTGTAGCTACACTTATCACTAGAAGAAGCACCAGGAGCTTCACTGCGAAGTACACTTTTTTGGTAGATTCATGACTCAAATGTGCGTACGATTTACATTGAAAATACTGACGAGGTTGTTCTGGATAAGTGACCGACACTTTATAACCACCAACTGACATATGTATTCGAATATCTTGACGTAAGTTTTTCATGGTAACGATTCTACGGCCTGAATAAACTGGAAAAGGATACGCACCGGGAAACGTGGATGTTTAACACCCAAGACTTCATTATAACGTCCTCAGTCTGGAGCTGGAACAAATCAGTTAACCAAATCTGAATTTCGAGGGCCGAGGGCTTCTTCGGATAATTCTGAAAATCCAGTTTCAAAGTGTGTGTTTTTTTTGTTTTTTTTGCGATACGGTGTTGAAGCATTCATCATGGTATATCACCTGCTATCGCTTGCTTTATTACGAAAACTTTAATGAGAAAGGAAAGTGAAAATAACAAGTTCACACTCTGCCCACTTGACGATAACTCTCACTTGACTGCTAAACAAACCTCGCGTCTACCACTCACACTTTACTAAGGTTCACCGCACAGCGAAGCAAACACGAGCATTCCTGTACTAAGCAGCACACCAACGGTACCAATTAAGCCACTGCAGCCCTTGTAATTACTGAGATTTAGGAGAAGGACAAACGGAGAATACTAAGCGATTGTAAAATGATGACCTACAACTTTGAGAATCAAAATCATAGTTTTCTTCACAGTTTCAGTTCATGCTAATTCCAACAGTGTTTGACTCATTAAAATCGGACTTGTAGTTACTAAGACCTAGGGGGAACAGACAAACATAAAGGTGGACCTGTCTATAGTCATAGTTACAGTTTCTACCACCGTTAAAAAAAATGACGACTGATACGCCGTATGGCTCATCTCTGACGGACTTATTTTCGAGATCTTAGGCACGGGAAATGGATAATACTACGCAACTGGAAACGACTTGAAAGTTTAAGAGTCAAATTTACAGTTTTTCCTATCGCCTCAGTCCATGAGGAATCCAACATGGCTGATTTCCTCTTACTTGAAGTTGAATCGTATATTTTCAAAAGGGCTTCATTTGTCCACAATTTGTCCATGTTTAGTTTTGAGGTTTTTTTTATTAGTCATAGCTGCACATATTGCCATTAAAATGTAATGAAAAAATCAATTACCTTAAGTTTTATAGTGATCTCAAAACTTTCAAGAGGGTATCAGTCAAGAACTCATTCATAAGAACATGATCTTATCTAGAAAAAAGTTTCCATAAAGTACAATAAATTTAAGGATTTGGTAAAACTTAATCGATATGTGCCTGACGAGTTCTTAGAATACTATATTAACTAACTAACTAACTAACTCTATGGCTTATGGAACTCGCAAGTTCATCGCCGCAGTAACAAACGTTCGCCATTGGATTCTATCCTGGGCAGTATCAAGCCAGTTTTCATCACGAACACCTACCTCTCGAAGATCTCTTCTAATATTGTCCTCCCAACGACGTCTCGGTCTTCCCAATGGCCTCTTTCCATCGGGCCTTCCAACCAGGATTGAATATAATCTTCGTTTTTCCCCCATCCGAGCTACATGCCCTGCCCACCTTAGTCGTCTCGATTTCATTATTTTTACCACATCTGGTGAATCGTACAGTCCGTGGAGTTCTTCATTATGCAGTCTCCTCCACTCTCCAGTCATCTCGTCCCGTTTTGGCCCATA
>JAGDQP010044274.1:1282-15956 GCA_022664845.1 Lepisma saccharinum
CATTTGGGTTGCCTAGCTGCACGGCGTTCGCTGTCACAAGTTTTTTTATGCGAAGTGTACCAAAGTGTGGCAACGCTGATAGAAAGAGAATTTATGTATTCATTTAATAAAAATAACAATACACTACGACTTATTTTGACAAAACCACTTGTGTTGTTGGAGTGGAAAGTAGTCCAACTAGTGTGGCTTATATTGGTTTCGTTCTGGAAATCAAGAGTTTCATCATCTGCAACCATTCGTCTGACATAGGGTCATTATTAATAGGAGGATGTTGGAAGGTATTGATATTACTTACAGGAACGTTTGACTTCTTCTTTATCGTTGTACAGGGTAACTGCAAATACCACTCTGGTAGGGATGTAGTACATTTCTTTGTCCACTCATTCTTTCCAGTTCTTAAGAAGGATGATAATATTATAACATGTCAATCTGATTTAATTTGTATCAGAGATATGGCTGTTCCGTGGAATGATTGTGTAGATAGAGGTGACGAGGAATTGTGATCAATATTGTCAATTGCAGGACAAGTGAAAGTAGAAAAATGAAGACTCGTTGGGCTTCGGCAAACAACTCTAGCATTGCAGAATTGTTTACATTGTTTGTTGAGTATTTGTTGCTGACGCTTCTCGAACACGCTGATATGATAGGCTTGTGTAGTTTGTCAACTAGTTCTCTCTTTCGAGTTTTAGCATGCACCATTAAGAGTGGTAGCGGTGTTTCATTATCTTTTTGTTGGCGGATATTTCTGTTAGAATTTAAACTTTTATGCTTACTTGTACCGAACAAGCTATGAGACTGACAAAGCTGCACTCCTCTTATCATTTACTGCGTCTTCATTTGAAATAGAACAACCTTCCATAATCATAGTGTACAGTTTCACCTTATCCTATGCCATAGATTAATGTCGAATTGTTGTTTTCTCCTTCTTCCTTGTTCTCTGTCTGTAGAAAGCGGATTATAAAAACTAACACGACACTTTTTATGTACTTAGCTTCCGTCGCAACTATATCACCACCGTTTAACTTGCAGAGTACTTGTGAGTCACTTGGTGTAATTACAGCAACTCTAACTTAATTCAAATGTACGCACATTTATAGGCTCTGCTTATTTTTCATCACAGAAGAAATACCTATCTTTCAAATCATCAACTATAAATGAAACACGTGTACACCTTGAAGCACATTCTTGTAAACTGTGGAACTAGTTTAGCTGTTTTTGATATTCTTGCAAATATTTATTTGTCAAATTTGTTTCTACATTTTTTTAGAACTTTTCACAGTTTTCATTTAATCGATTTTTAAATATCATGAAGGAATAGTTTTGTCCTGATTATTGATTGAAGTCCTTTTATTTAGTCAAAAGCTGTAAGATCATCAATCAAACTTTTGTACCAAATTTCTTTATCAGAACGTATACTACTAGCTGGACACACTAGCACGTATGGTATATCTTGTTGATACAATACACAAAGTTCCCAATCAATCTCAGATACTATATTTTCTTTAGTAGATGTAGACTCCTCATTAATATTTGCAAATTCAGATCTTCTTTTGTGAGACATAATCTCATTGAAAGCTAGAAAATCTTTTCGTTATTTAACAAAAAATTACATTGTTAATTTACAGTGAATATAATTTTTATTTACACGATAAATTATTTATTTACTAGATCCACAAAAATCAATAGTTTATTAGAAGTCAACGGAAGTGCATAATTCGTAACATTTTTAGAATTTCCGACCGGAAGAAACGTCTAAAATCGTAAAATAGGTGCATAATATAGATATTAGATTCATAATTACTACTGAAAGAATGGTGGCAGCCATTTTGTTTTATGACGCCATAGGCCAAAGGAACCATACCATTTTTTGTGTCCATATCAATATTAATTTTCTACTTCATTATTAACGTCTGTACGAAGTTTCACGTTGGTATCACATCTTGCACGATTCTAACACTAATTTACCTCACAAAAATGTGGTAATGTTTTCGTAAACTACTCGTCATAATACACTTTTGTGCAAAATTACGTATCTCTAGCTCAAACGGTGCGGAAAATGGATTTTTGTCCGATATTTTGGATCCAAGATGGCGTATTTAGATACATCAAGTAACATTTTCATGGCCTACAAGTGTTAGTGTATCTACATACCAAATTTCATTCCAGCAGCCCCAGCGGTTTAGGCTGTGTATGCTATACAACAATGGGTTTGGCGGCCATTTTGGATCCATGATGGCGACTTTTTCAAAATGTCGGATTTTTCACTTTACCTTTTCATAGTTCTACAACTGCATACCAAATTTGGTGTTTCTAGCTTCAGTAATTTAGCCTGTGAATTTATATGGATGAGTTAGTGAGTCAGTGAAACAGTGTCCATGGGCCTATATAGTATATGGACTCGCTTTGCTTCGCTGGGGGCGCTGTCCCCAGAACTCCGTGGGAGCTGTGCTCCCAGCATGGGGGCTTGGGGTGCCCTTTTATCGTAATCAGATACTCTGGTGGACTGCGCCTCCATGGTACAAATATACCACGCACAGGGGAGAGTCTGCCCTTCCAAATTTTTTTTTTACATTTTTTGTGACAAACTCGTCATGGTACACCTTCATACCAAATTTCGTTTCTCTAGACATTGTTGCTTAGAAAATGAGTTTTAGGGCGGCCATTTTGGATTAAAGGTGGGGAATCCTTTTAACGTTTTATTATATTGTCGTGACTTACTCGTGAAGGTACAACTTCAAATAAAATTTCATTTCTCTAGCTCAAATGATGTCGAAAACATTTTTGGGAGGCCATTTTGGATCCAATATGGCGACTTTCCCAAAATTGTGTAATATATTCCTAAACTACTAGTTATGATACAACTTTATGCCAAATTTCATATCTTTAGCCCAAACGGTGTGGAAAATGGAATTTTAGGTCTGTCATTTTGGATCCAAGATGGCTCTTTTGGAAAACAAATGGTAATATTTTCGTTTTCTAATAGCGATAATGTAACTTAGTACCAAATTTCATCTCGGTAGCTTAAGCTGAGTATTCTATACAATAATGGGTTTGGCGGCCATTTTGAATCCACAATGGCGAATTTTTCAACATATTGTATTATTATTATAAGCTACTAGTGATCATGTACCATCATACTAAATTTCGTATCTCTAGATCAAACGGAGTAGAAATTAATTTTTAAGGTCCATCATTTTGTATTCATGATGGAAACTTTGAAAAAATCTATTAAAGTTTTCGTAATTTAATAGTGATGTTGAACTCTCATACTCTCATACTCTCATGTTGAACTTTCATTTCAATAACCCCAGCCGTTTAGGCTGCGTATTCTATACAACAATGGGTTTGGCGACAATTTTGGATCCTAGATGACTACTTTTTCAAAATTTCGGATTTTTTCCTTTCCCTACCCATGATCCTACACTGTCATACCAAATTTGTTGTTTCTAGCTCCAGTAGTTTGGCCTGTGAATTTATGGATGATTCAGTCAAGTAAATCAGTGACCATATTCCTATATAGTATATGGACTCGCCTTGCTTCGGTGGGGACACTGCCCCAAGAACCCGGCGGGGCTGCGCTCCCAATATAGGTGTTTGTGGGGCTGCGATCCCCTTTATCGTAATCAGAGACTCTCTGGCGGACTCCGCCTCCATGATAAAAATATACCACCCACCGGAGGCTGTGCCCCCATATGGGGCTTTTCACTATTTTTGTGACCTACCCGTCATGGTACACCTTCATACCAAATTTCGTTTGCCTAGCCTTTGTAGTTTAGAAAATAGGTTTTCGGGCGACCATTTTCTATTAAAGATGGTGACATTTTTAACGTTTTTTTAATATGTCAAACGGTGTCGAAATTTTTTTTTTGAGCAACCATTTCGGATCCAAGATGGCGACTTTTCTCAATTTTTTTAATATTATCCTAAACTACTAGTTATGATACACCTCTATGCCAAATTTTGTATCTCTAGCTCAAACGGTGTGGAAAATGGATTTTTTGGTCCGCCATTTTGGATCCAACATGGCGTCTTTGTATACATCAAGTAGCATCTTCTTAACTTATTAGTATTAGTGATGTTATACATGCATACCAAATTTCAATTCAATAGCCCCAGCCGTTTAAGGTATGTATTCTATAAAACATGGAATACATGGTTTGGTGGCCATTTTGGATTCAAGATGGAGACTTTTTAAAAATGTCAGATTTTTCCCTTTACCTACTCATGGTCCTACACCATCACACTAAATTTGGTGTTTCTAGCTCCAGTAGTTTGACCTAAGAATTTATATGGATGAGTCAGTGAATCAGTCAGTCAGTGAACCAGTCAGTGATCATGGAACTATATAGTTTGTAGACTCGCTTTGCTTCGCTGGGTCGCTGCCCCCAACCCCCGTGGGGGGAGGCGCTCCTAACTTCAAAAGTTTTGGGGCTGCGCCCCGCTTTATCTTAACCAGAATATCTCTGTGGGGCTGTACACAATGGTGTCCATCTGCATCCTCCCACGGGGGGGTAAGGGGAAGACTGCGCCCAGGAAGGGGAGGTTTGCCCCATTTATTGTAATCTATTCTTGGTCATACACCTTCAAACAAAATTTTGTTTCATTAGCTTCAATGGTTTGGAAATTCGGTTTTAAGGTTAACCATTTTGGATCCAAGTTGACGATTTTTTGAACGTTTTCTTATATTGTCATGGCCTAATTCTGTTGTTACACCTTCATGCAAAATTTCATTTATCTAGCTCAAACGGTGTCGAAAATGGATCTTTAAGTCCGCCATTTTGGATCCAAGATGGAGTCTTTGGTTACATTGTGTAATATTTTCGTAACCTAATGGTGATAATGAAGCTTCGTGAAAAATTTGGTGTTTCTAGCTGCAGCCCTTATTATGTCTATTCTATAAAACAATGTTTGGCGGCCATTTTGGATCCAAGATGGCGATCTTTTCAACATTATGTAATATGTTTCTAAACTAATCGTGATCATTTACCTTCATAAAAGAAACAGGACATAACGTGGACTGGGAAAAAGTGATTGTGTTAGAACATGAAGATAGTATGTGGTATAGGAAATGGTGGATAGAAAAAGAAGTACATAAGAACTTAATGAACTGTACCAAAGGTTTTAGCATTAATAAAGAATGGAAGATTATTGTTGACCGTTGGAAGTTGACGGGTGGGGCCCCTGCCTTCACTTGGTGTTGTTGAGTGGATGAGAAAGAACGTAAATGAAGTAGACATAGACTGCAACTGTCGCAGTTCTAAATACGTATATGATATGAAAAGAAATATGAAGTGATCTCTAAATTATAAGAGAGGAGAAGGTGCCAGGTGTAAGAGATGAACTTGAATCACGTTAAGATGGAATACTGTTGTCAAAAGATCCTAAATTGCAGAAATGAAAATCATTTTATTTTTGAATTGCAGAAAAAATCGTTTACAATATTTCAATGGCGATTGGAATTTTATCAAGTATGTTCTCAGTTGAACTGAAGCGCTGGAGATCTTGTGTAAGTGTATCTATTAGATCTGAGGACGAAAGGTCTTTGAAAAGCTGAAAAAAGTCTTTCAATGAAGAAAATAAATCATTTTTATTAGATGAAGATGCCTTCTTATCTGATGAGACAGGAACGCTCAGAGATGACTTTGTGGCAGAATCTTCACTTTTTGGTGACGGGTCGGGCTGGCGCCTGAGTATCTGCTTTTTCAAGATGGGACAACCCCTGTAGATTGCTGGATGGGGACCACCGCAGTGCACACAGGTGGCCGCTTCGTCTCTGGACTTCTTTGGGCAATCAGTAGTGAGATGAAAGGCAGCACATTTAAGGCATCTGGGTAGGTTAAAACACGAATTTTTTACGTGTCCAAAGCGTTGACATTTGTGGCATTGTACTGTAGTCGGACCTCTGTATTTTTCAACTGAAATGACATGATGTAGTAAGTATCTCATTTTCAAGATGTCAGAAGGAAGATTATCTTTATTGAGTGTAACCAAAAAGAGTGGATAATTGATTTGCTTCTGAGAATTTGCATCTTTGCCGTGCAGTTGACTCACTGAAATGACTGAAAAGCCTTGAAGAGAAAGGTCCGGTGTAATGTCTTCAACAGGGGTGTCTATAGGCAGCTTTCTTAGAACAACGTTTAGAGGACGATCATTACGTTTGTTCTCTACAACAAATTGGTGCTTCTGCTGAAGGCAATTTGACAAACACAGAAACATGTATGTTAATTGAGGTGTACTGGGCTCTAAGTTTGCTTCATGTTGATTCTCTCTTGTTAACATGTTATGTTTTTTGGCGTCTCTGATTGGCTGCTTGTTTCGGCCAATGGGGATGCTGCTTGATCGGGCGTCTCTGATTGGCTGCTTGATTCGGTCAATGAGGGAGCAGGTAGTTTATTGGGCTTGTATTTATATGTGTGTAATTTTTTGTACAGTGCGAGGCACACCTACGGTGTGAGCTCGAGTTCCGATGGCATCGTTTGGCAGCTGTGTGGCCCTCAAAACGCCCGTGATGTGATGACGCCAGCAGGAAGTTGTATTTACCAGCGAAGAATAGCCGTCTCCTGATACCGACACGAAGACCGGAAGAATCAGGGCATTTAACCATGGAGACCTGTTGAACGTGGTCAATGGTAGCCGCGGTAGCAACCTGCCGGGAAACCGGAGGACAGCGAAGCGAAGTACCTAGTACCACTAGTAAGCACGTTGAAGCCGTGTGCCATTTATGGTCGATAGGAGAGAAGCAGCCAGAAGCATGACGGTTATGATAGAGCATGTCGAGGCATGACGAACTTGGTCAGCGGCAACCGCGGTAGCAGCTGTCCGGGAAACCGGGCGACAGCGAGGCGAAGCACCCAGCACCATCTGTAGTCGTGGAATGGCAAGAGTACCCTTTTAAGAGCCACTTCAGTTAAGTTTTTTCTGTGGTCATGGGGGGCCAATACAGATAACTTGACTGCGCCAGACAATTGGGTACTGGTCGCCTGCGGACTATTGCATACTGTAGACACCAGTTGGACACCGAGACGACAGAGAGGACAACCCACTTCGTGGATGCAGCCCCTGGATGAAGAAGCCACCCACCTGAGATGCAGCAGTTGACCGGCGATTGTATGTTCAACACAGACACTTGCTTTTAGGATGCGATTCACTAGAGCCAATACAGACATATTACCTGGGTTTTCCCACCCTTTGCAGCATGCGTGGTTTACCAGGTAATTTATCATAGTTAGTTCGATACAGGGATTTTTTCAGAATATACAGCAATGCATATTCTGGTTTTTGCCCTCTGCATACAAAATTCTTGTCGCATTTCACTATCTTCTGTTTTCACCTTCTTTCTTTCTACTTACATACTCCGATTATCGGTAAATGTCTCCGAAGGACAGAAATCGTAAGCATCCACACCCGTGACAACAGACTTTAGTTGTATGAAGCATGTGCATGATAGGAGATCACTGTAGAAGTTGGAGAGTGGTCACTTCTCACTGCGGGACTTTACGGGGGCAGTGAAACTTCAAGTTTTTTCAAGCTTTGTACAGACTAAAGGAAAACTTGAGAGATGCAAAGACCTTGGGAAAGGGAGAGTTGAACAATTATGGAGCAACTTCATATAGCAGAGACTTTCACAGCGAGGTGCGATCTGACTTAGCAATAAATATGGAAGAGTCTTCTAGCTCTGAGGATTACAGTGTTTCTGTCAGATCTACATATTCAAGGGACGGATCTGAACAGAGTGAACCAATTTCTCCAATTAGTCAAACCTCTACGCCACATTCTCCCATTCCTTCACCAATTAACCTATCACTAATATACAATAATATACAAGAGTCTAGGACAGAAAATATTCAAAACACTCAGGATAAACAGAGCATAAAGGAATTAAGTGTAAACTCTAAAAATTGAAATGAAAATTCACCTAGTTCAAACACAGAGAAAGTAAAAAATACAGTTGAAAAAGAAAAAGGCGGGAATACTCCTCCTAGCCACGGGGATATCCCTGATTCAAGAGAAATTTCTAAGACTAGTTCAGCTTCTTCATCCAAAACAAATGATAAGGATTCTAGTCAAATCAATGAGACACCTGTTACTGGTCAGGGTTCATCATCAAATATTCAAATTTTGAATCCTAAAAACACAGAAGAAGTTAACTACACTGTAACTATAAAAAATGTCAAGAATGATTTCATAAACTCAATTACATTCGATAGAGTTATTACCACTAGGTTGCCTAATCTGGAAGTCAATATTCATCAGACCATTCGCTTAAACGGATACAGACTTCAATTCAAAGACAAAGATAATCAAAACAGATTTTTGGGGATGTTTAAATAGAAAGACTTAGGTCCAAGAGCAGAAATGACTGTGACAGATGAGAAAAGAAAGATTCCACAAAAGCCCACATCCACCACTACTTTTACATATGTAATTAGGGATTATCCAACTGAGGTTGATACAAAGGAACTTATGAATTCACTCAAACAAAACTATCCACTAATTAGCAACGCAGTAAGAATTAAAAATGACAGGGGCCCATTGCCACTAGTCCGAATTTTTACCAAGGACCCACATCTAGTTAGCAGTCTAATTACAAATGGTATTTATGTCGGACATTGTAGATACCATGTGGAAGAGTCTAGGAATTATGGTAGACCTCTCCCTTGTCGTACTTGCTACGCATACCACATTAATAAGCCATGCTCAAAGATGCCATACTGTTACAAATGCGGATACGAACATCTCAGTTATACTTGTAATATTTTGCCAAACAAGAAGTTTTGTGCAACACGCAAAAAGATTGGACACCGTACTGCGTCGTCTGGCTGTCCTCTCAGAGCAAATCAAAGCTATAGCATCACTTCGGATAGAATATACAGGGCACCTCCCTCCACAGAAAAGAAGACAGGATATTCGGAGGCCCTAAAAGAAAACATAAACACTACACAAAAACAAAATGGGGCTCAATCGCAATCGGATGATGAAACTCCATCCAGAAAAAAATCGAACAATTAGTTTCTAAAGTAATTGAGGTTAATTTAGAAAATATTTCGAAATGTTTTTTTTCTATTTTGACCCTAACACTCACTTTACCAGCAGACTCTAAGACACTTCATCAATTAAATTCAATTATAAAAGCACCAACAGAAGAATATTTACACAAGCATCTAAACGTCATTCAGTCAGTGGATGGTCATATATTCATAGGTAATGAAGAGGTTTTCAAGAAAAAGAAAACAAACGGGAAAGAGAATACATCAAATCTAATTCAATCCGAAGATGGCCACTAAACCAAATTGCACAGTCCAAAATAGTTTAACTGTATGCTTCAATAATATTAACGGAATAAGAGAAAAGTTATCGGAAGGAATCCTATTTGCAATAGACGAAAACATAGATATTTTAATCATAAACGAAACAAAGCTTACGCAAAATGTCAAACTTACGGCTCAGGGATTCAATTTATTTAGAAAAGATCGACTAGATGCAAAGGGAGGCGTGGCTATAATAACAAAAAATCAAATTCCAGTTCAAGAAATTCCACTTCCAGATGAATTACAGGACAATGAAACTACTCCTCTTCTGATTTCTATCCCATTCAAAAGTGAACCCATATATATAGCTACTTTATATTCAAGTCCCAATATGGATATTAATCACAGTATGCCGTTGTTGAAACATCTCCAAAAATTCAAAAATCTTGTTTTTACTGCGGACATAAATTGCCAGCATGCACTACTAGGGGACCCCAGAGCTGACACCAATGGTGGAAAACTTTTTCTGTTACAATCACCTTTGATAAACATTAATTTAGGTCCAACCAGATTTCAGAATAACATAGAAACTTCACCTCATAAAATACTTCTCTCACCTACAACGACAAACATTTTAGCTTCTAAAAAAGCTGACAGGAGTCTTCCCTCCGATCATGGATAAGTCATATTACAGTTTCACATCAAAATTAACAGAAAAAATTAGTGAATTCAGATATTATCACAATTACAGCAAAACTAACTGGGTCAAATATCAGGAACGTATTAGAAAGGATCTTGAGAAAGTCAATTTAACGTACACCAACCTGGAAGAAATAGAAACTGCCAGCTGTATCATAACAAAGATCATTCAATGAGCCTTCAAAGAACTTGTCCCAAAGCAAAAAATAATTCCCAGTCTAGAAAGACTACCTGCAGAAATAATAGCCTCAATTAGAATGAAGAAAAGACTTAACAGACAATTTCATAGGACTCCCAATGAATTTATCAAAAATCAAATTAACAATCTATAAAAAGAAATTAAATACTCCATAGCCAAATTTAGGGAACAGAAGAAGGAAGAATTTGTGAATTCACTGGCAGAAAATTATAAAAGTAATGATAAAAAGTTCTGGAAATCTCTATCGATCAAAAGAGACAAAGGTTCAAAACAGACACTTCCCTGCACTCTTGATGGAAAACCAGTTTCGAATAATAAAGACTTGGTTGACATCTTCTATTCAAAATTTAAAGATAGAATGGAAATTGATCCTCCACTCAAAAATAAAAAATTGGAAAAAGAAGTTTCGGATACGGCCTCAAAAATTAAGGATATTATAAATCATTTTCAAGACATTACAGAACATGACAAACAAGACGATCATATTGGTAATATGGACACTTTATTAGACGATGTCGCTACGGACGAGATCATAAAAATTCTAAAAAGAAAGAAAAACACGGCTCCAGGCCCTGATGGGATTCCTTATATCTCCCTACAACGAAGCCCTCAAGAACTTCATTCACAACTCACTTCATTGTTCAATGCCTCTCTCAAAACTGGTTACATTCCTATATCATGGAAAGCAGCCTACACAATCTGCATTGCCAAGAATAATAAAAGCAGATTTGTCTCAGCCAATTACCGCCCAATAACTTTGACTAACACAATAGCTAAAATATTTGAGACGATACTTTCAAAAAGACTGAATGTGTATTTGGAGGATGCTAACCTAATTTCTGATTATCAAACCTGCTTCAGGGCAAAGGTCTCTACAATAGATCAGCTCATGCGTATTCTGACAGACTATCAAATTGCCTTGAATAAAGGCTGGAGATCTGTAGCAATATTTATGGATCTTACCTCGGCATTTGACACGGTTTGGCATAGTGGCCTAATTTATAAATTATATTCTCCTAATTTACGAGCTTCAACAATAAGATGGATAACACAATTTCTTACAGACAGAACTACCATAATCAAAGCAGGAGAGGAACAATCTAACAAAATAAAAATCCGTAGAGGGGTCCCACAGGGAGCAGCACTTAGCCCTATTTTGTATTCTTTATATGTCAATGACACTCCTATTTCACCAGTTAACTCCACTAAATTCGGATTATTTGCTGACGACACAGCGTACTGGACTGCTGACAGATCAACTAATTCTGCCATTAGAAATTTGCAAAAGCCCGCCAAAGCGTTCATCAAGTGGTGCAAAGACTGGAAATTAGAGTTAAACCCTAATAAAACTCAATTTATAATTTTCTACCCAACAGGAAGAGGCACAAAAAAGGAAAAGAGCAAAAGAATTACCATAAATCAAACAAAAATCAAACCATCCAATTCGGCCAAATATCTGGGGGTCACTTTGAACAAGAGATTAAATTTCAAAACACACATAATTGACAGAAAAAAGAAAGCACTACAGGCATTTTCGGCTCTTAAATTTATACTTTTATCAAATTTATCTTTCAAACTAGAAACAAGAATGTATCTAACCATTCTGAGGCCTATACTAACTTATGGATCCGAACTGTTCAACTCTAATATAAACTTGGTACAATATGAGAGATTTGAAAGGTATTGACTAAGGGTCTCACAAAGAATGTGGAAACCGGAAAAGGATGTACTTTATAGAGATGCTAACATAACTCCTATATTGGAATATTTAGAAAAATGTAACACTAGATATGGGATTTCAATTAGTAAGAAAAAGTTCACAAAATTAAATTTACCCAAGAATCTAAACATTCATATAATAAGACATCAAATCACTCTACAGGAATTACAACAAACTCAATAATCTAACAACACGGGAACTGAGGAGCGCAACTCAACTATACTTCAACAGCTCAAAACAAAATATCTTAAACACGGATGCTGTTGGGCGGTGTCTTGGAGGACAGAACATATCTATTTTACTGTTACAAATGGCTGTAAAGAAAAGTATATACAAATAACCTGTTTTAGTTATCCCCCTATACCTTCACCACAAATAAAATCTGACAGAACTTGATGACATAGGCTATAACTGACAGATTCATAACTTAATTACCAAACGTATAACACATCAAATTATATAAATATTAATTCTTCTTTGCACCAACTTAGATATATTAATTTAGCTTTTACTGTGCGGTTTTAGACGGGTCGCTTATCAAATAAAAGGGATCACTAACAGAAAGCGGTGGAGATCTCTGGCTGTTTGTTTGGTACGGGCTACGTGTTCGGGGCCGGATCCGATTCTCTTCATCTTCATCAGTCAGAATATAGACTCTCATAAATATTATAATATACTCTAAGTATGAAAGTGGCCTTCTATGGCCAGAAATCCTGCTCGGTGGCCCTGCGGGCCCAAAACAAGTTCCTTATTTGGCTCGGTACAGACTCATTGTATGTCATCGATCATGAATCAATGAGTGCAGTGCGAGGCACACCTACGGTGTGCGCTCGCGGTCCGATGGCATCGCTTGGCAGCTGTGTGGCCCTCAAAACGCCCGTGATGTGATGACGCCAGCAGGAAGTTGTATTCATCAGAGAAGAATAGCCGTCTCCTGATACCGACACGAAGACTGGAGGAAGCAGTCCATTTAGCTATGGAACATAAGGATGAAAATGGTCAATGGTAGCCGGGGTAGCAACTGTCCGGGAACCCGGGCGACAGCGACGCGAAGCACCCAGCACTATCTGTAGTCATTGTTGGCAACAGTACCCCTTTTAAGAGCCACTTGAGTTAAGTTTTTCTGTGGTCATTTGGAGGCCACTACAGACTGCGCCAGACAATTGGGGACTGGCCACCTGTGGACTCCTGGCATCCCGTGGATGCCGGTTGGGACACCGAGACGACAGAGAGGACAACCCACTTCGTGGATGCAGCCCTGGATGAAGAAGCCACCCACCTGAAATGCAGCAGTTGACCGGCGTTGCATGTTCATCACAGACACTTGCTTTCAGGATGCGATTCACAGTAGAGTCAATACAGACATATTACCTGGGTTTTCCCACCCTTTGCAGCATGCGTGGTTTACCAGGTAATTTATCATAGTTAGTTCGATACAGGGATTTTTCCAGAATATACAGCAATGCATATTCTGGTTTTTGCCCTCTTCATACAAAATTCTTGTCGCATTTCTCTATCTTCTTTTTTCACCTACTTTCTTTCTACTTACATACTCCGAGTCGTGGTAAATGTCTCCGAAGGACAGAAATCGTAAGCATCCACACCCGTGACAACAGACTTTAGTTGCATGAAGCATGTGCATGATAGGAGATCACTGTAGAAGTTGGAGAGTGGTCACTCGTCACTGCGGGACTTACGGGGGCAGTGAAACAAAAATTTTTCAAGCTTTTTTCAAACTCATTGTATGTCTGATGAGGATCTTTGCTAGAAGGTCGAAACGTTACGTGTAATTTATTTTTTACGAATATTATAGTATTGTTCAGCAGTTCAGTGTTTTGTTTTGATCTTAATTGCAAGACGTGCAACTATGTTTTGTTGTCAGATAGTAAAATTGTGTCATTCTTAGACAATTCATCCAATTTTAGAAAAATTGTTACATCACCATTTTGGAAAAAATATTTTTCGTGTGTGGGTTTCTACATACCAAAAGATATCAGAAAGTCTTTCGAAAGATATTTTATGCTTTTGTATCTCCCAGGGCGACCATATTTCCAATATGGCAGGTGACGTCTTTTACTCCCGTAGGTATGTACGCAAACGGGCATATCTAAAAAAACTGAAGAGCTGAATTAAAAACCATTGGGTAGCTCTTAAAGTGTACTTCGAAGATGTAGAGTAACGTATTTAAAATTAATTTCTTTATTCCAAAAATTAGGCAAAATATGAGTTACGAAATGTATAAAATTCGATTTTTAAACCACGTTTTTGGGGTGTAGGAGTTGAATAAATTTCTGCAAAATTTGCTCATGTTTAGACCTCCTAAAAGGGTTTCTGGTCTTAATCACATTCTTGTTTTCAATGGGTGTTCAAACATGCCCTTTGCGAAAAATGTCGGATTTCGGGCGTAAATATCTCATATACGTCCTCATGAAACAATCTGGAATGTGGTTTCGACGAAGCTTTGTATGTGACCAACTAACATTAGAAAGTGCAACTTTTATTTTGTAATGTTTTGGTCAGTACAAGCGGATTTTCTTCGCCATACGGTGCAAATGAGAATGTGGTATCTTCAAGAAGGTCACCATGTTTTGGGGAAGGAGCTGAATATGACTTAAATTTGTTTTGTGATATTTAGAACTATCAACATAATGATTTTGTAGAAAAATCCATGGGGTTGAATCACAGCGCTTTTTTGCTACAGAAAAAATGAAAGATCTCGGTCTAATATATATTAAATGGGGCATCATAAAAATTCTGAAATTTGGTATCGACGAAGTTTTGTACGTGCTCAAATCACAGTAAAAATGG
>JAGDQP010044275.1:0-15956 GCA_022664845.1 Lepisma saccharinum
ACCCCGTAGCTGTATGCATATGGGCTTACAGCTTTCCTTCCATCTCGCCCCCCCCCCCCCCCCGCCTTCTTTAGCTCTCTGGGTGCTATGTCAGTTTTCAAGTTCTCAATAACTGTACCATCTCTTTAAAGACAGCAAGTGGTTGCTTTTATAATTTATAGTCACAGTGGCAAACAAGAATGGTTGAAATAGGAGATATGACAGGAAAAGAAGGGAAAACACACCATCTCTTTGTTACTCGGATTTTAAGCAACAACAACCATATATAGAAAGGCCTCCTAAATTAGAAAAAAAAATACCTAGTGATATATCTATACACCTAACAATATTAGTCGTAGTTTCACCAATTTCGCAGAAGCTAATTTCCCACCCAAACGTGGGTGTGCAAAGTGGTTGAAAAAACCGAGCCCTTCTGGAAATGCAATTAATATCTAAAGCTGAAATAAATAGTAGGAACTACAAAAATTGTTGTAAAACAATGAAGTGTGTAGCCTGAAACATAACTGACTCGCATATGTTCGTACTCTAAATTCATTTGGGTCGCGGTGGCTAAATTGGCAGAACACTAACCTCTAGCGCTAGGGGTCGTCGGATCGATCCCTGCTCATGCCATGTGGGCTTTGTGGTGGACAAACACCGTGTGAGTGGGTTTTCTCGGGGTTGTTCCGTTTCCTTTTACTTTCTTCGTTCCACCAATTCATCTTATCATTCATCCGACCTGAGCCAAAGTTGCCTAAATGCCTTAAAAATAAATTAAATTGTAAATTCGTTTTTGCCGACGAGGTAGTTGTGTGGTCTGAGGCGTTAGGCTGACGTCTTCATGGTCGCAGGATCAGATCGCACCTAGGGCAGGGATGCTTATGGATTTTAACAATTATGGCATTCATTTAATCGTGACGGGCCCAAGTCAGAGTTACCAGAATGGTGCATGCAAAATAAAGTTCACTATAGTTTTCTAAATTCGTTTGTAAATAGACAAACCTGTTAACACTTCTGATTATGTCTGATAATGGATATTGTTTCTTTTTCTTAAACTGCTGTACGACTTGCACGGTAAACAGAACAAATTTAACGTCTAGCAACAAATTTAGCAAACTTTATTGTTCGATGTTTTCTGATGTATGAATTAGGAAAATTCCGCATCTCCGCTCGACTCGCCTGGCCCGATACTATTTCGGAAATCGGGCCCAGCCAGAAAAGTGGGCTAGAACACAATTACTCACTTTTCGGGCTGGTCCATTTTGTATGTGGGCCTGAGCCGGAACGTACCAAATTCGGGCCCGATTGCAGGGATCTGGAAAAGAATGAGCGTTTCTTTCGGAATGTACCAGGAGTATTGTTCCCAGAGCTCACAAATATACTTCAGAAATGTTCTAATAATTAATAGAAAGATTAATAATAGCATATGGAACCTAGTTTCAAATACCCTGGAGACTTTAAAAGTATCTTTGGAGCTGTATAATTATTCCCCGAAGAGATTTCTCTGAAAAGAAAGAAAGAAAAAACAAACTGGTCACGCATAAAGATATATGTATGACATGACAATGCTTGTGAGAGCTTATGCAATCAGGAACTACGTATTGATAAGTTTAACATTCAATTGACACAAAATTTAACTTTTATTCCGATCGATTTCGTAAAATATTTTTTGTTAACCACGGAACAAAAATTGAAGTATTACGGACCGGCCAGGCCTGTGAAAACATTTAGCCTGGCCAGGCCAGGCCGGGCCAGGGCCGAAATCCACCCCTGGATATTTGCAGTGAAGTAATTGCTCCAAAACTTGAATTGATTAATACGAAACATTGTTGCAACCATGGATGGATGTCAAATATCAGAAATTTATATGGTATTCGATACGTCGGAATCCTGCCTCTCCGAACAGTGAAGCACATACAAATACAGAACCTACCAGCTGCGGAACGATAGACACAAAATTAATGTAATTTTAACTGAGTTTGCAAACATTGACAAATTAGTTAATATTTGATTATGTAAATATAGAATATTGCCTCAATTAGTGTGTTTTTCTTGGTAATCTGAGTACCCGCTGCTAGGAATTAGTGCCATTGTTTAATCCTGTGTAAATTACAGACTACTGAATTTTTGTATGGTTGAAAGGTCACGCTGAAGGTGATTGGAGATTATATATCGTGTATAGAACCCGAAACATAAGACGCCGTTGTCAGTAAATTCTGAGGCCCGAACGTGAGTAAGAATAGTGCTAGAAAAACCCTATAACAAGATATGAGTGTATGAATTTACGTTGCATAACCTGATGAAACAGTCTGCATGTAAGCACTGCAAATTTGCACGCTAAAATGATATTTTGAAAAGTGCATGACATGAACTCATGTCAAACTGGACTCGGACTAACTGATGAAAACTAGGGGGAGTGCACGCAGTAACAACTGTAAATATTGGTGGGGGTTTCAGATTGCAACGTGAACGATTGTCGATTCAAAGATCGAACTGAGTTTCGTCTAAATACAGTAGCAGTATTATAAATTTTATCAAAACAACTTTGATATATTCAATCAAAACTTCGATATGTAGAGGTGCGGTGCCAAGCCAAGCAAGTATGAAAATACGAAATATCGTGGTCTTCCTGACCATTCCTTCGACATATAGAGGTAAAAATACACATGGGAATGATAGCAGGTTCAAGGGGATGGAAAAACTTCGATTTATCAAGGAATACGGTATATCTAGGTTTCACTGTATATCAAATCAACTTCTTGTTTCGTTTGTTTGTTCTTATTGTTGATTTCATGAATATGTGTTTAAAGGTGAAAATTGTGTATTTGATTTTTCTAAGGTCATAGCTCAAAAACATTTTTATATAAATTATATATTTTGTATAGCTCATAGTAATAAATCGTAGTATGTACATTTTCTTAACAGAATATTATCATTATTAGAAAGTGAGTACCGAATATAATTATGAAATACTATCAAATTTTATATATACAATATAAATACCTTAAATTTATTGACAGTTTAAACCTTTTGTCCATGGCCTCAGTAAAACTACCTAAAGCATTTCATCTTCCGACTGATAAAGGGTATTTTCCCCATTATTTCAACACCAAAAGTAACCAAAATTAATGTGTTCTGTTGCGTGACACCATAGACTAAATCATAAGATAGTACCGCCTACCTATTTACGTGATTTTTAAGCCTGCCGCTAGGTGACTCTGGTGACACTTTCAGTCGTTGGTTCTTTCCAGTAGTAGACATCAGAGCCCCAAACGGCAAGCTTCAAAATTACACGCTTTTAAGCAAAACCCCCATTATTTTTAGCGCAGACGAAAATAGATATGCGGTATAAGTCTATATTTTTATTTAATCTATGGTGACACTAAATATTTGGCCTATGGTTTAGATTTAATGAAAAAAAAAAAAATTGGAAAAGAAGAGAATAATATCAAAATGACAAGATGAAATACTGTGTACAACTTGTATAGAGTCATTTGTTCAAAGATGCCCCCCTCAGCACTCAGGGTATATTTTATTTATACATGAATGACATCGTTGAAGTCGTTGTATTTGACTATTTCGTCAACAGGCGTCTCTACTGCAAGTGGACTCCAAGAGAGGACCCGATCAGTTCGGCACCTCCGTTTCGGCGCTACCGATTCGGCGCCGCCGGTTCGGCGCAGTAACGTTTCGGCGCCAGAGCTTTACCTAAGAACCACACCAGGGAAACTATTGTATTAAAGAGGTATTAAAAACTTGGTCCATAAGATGCGACAGACGTAGTGTTTCAAAAAAACGGGAAAAATTGGTCGCCGGAAAAAAAAACGTTTGTTTTATTCAATTTTTCGTGCTACTTAGGAAAGGAACGTTTTGTTTTTTTTTACTTTTACGGGGTCCCTGACAACATTTTATGATCAATGAAATAGTTAAAAGGTTAGTTGATGTTCAAAACATACATATAGAAAAAAATACACAATGGGACCGCGTCTGACAAAGTTTTGAATCAAAATGTATGTTTTCTGGGGCTGAGACAAAGATGCCTAAAGGCCAGAAGGGAACAGAACGTTTCTCTCATGTACAAGGGTGCTAATGACATATATTGCATTTCTAATGTAAATTGCAAGTGTTTTGTACATTTTTTAACATAAGATCATCCGATTGAATGCATTAGGTGTGTTAAGTAGTGGATATTGGAGATGAAAAGGAAAAAAAAGAAAACAATTTCGTCAATAAAACCACGGTTTTTTTACTTCGTGGAAAAAAACAATTTTTCCTGTTTTTTTTTTTCAAAACTTCCGGTTTTTTCCCGGCCTTTAAAACACTATACAGAACAGATCCAGGGGCTGCTTTCATGGAAGAGATGCAATGAGACGTTTATACTTCAGTAAGTAATTGAAAAATATAATATTTTTATTTAAATGATTTTAATTATGAAGTGTTCTTTTTCGGCGCAAAATGAATTTATTTATTTATTTCCAACATAAACAGGCTGAGCTACAGCAGGGACGTAACTAGTGAGGAGCAGAGAAACAGGATTCAGGAACGCTACTCGTAATTTCGTAATGGCGCAATTTATTATTTTATATTTAAAGAAAATAAGTTTCATATTTAATTACAATGCATTCTGCATACCTTTGGAACAATTTATATATACACATAAAATAGATAGGAACGTCATGTTAAACTGCAAGGTTCGAGGTCGAGGTTCAAGTCCGACGGCGAAGTCGAGGTTGAAGTCTAATCTCAGGTCGAGGTTAAACTACCATTTTAACTAATTTCTCTATTTATATTACGAATGGAACCTCCAAATCTTTAGCACCTTTGTACACGAGAGAAACATACTGTCCTCTTATGGCCCTTAGGCATCTTTAGCTCAAAGCATGAAAACTTAAATAATGCTTCATAACTGTCAAGAGCAGTCCCAAAAATGACTTTATTGACGATTTTTTTTCATCTCGAATATTCATTACTTACCCCATCTTATGTATTTCTTGTTTAGGTTTAGCAAAAGTAAAAGTTCTTACGTTAAAAATGTACAAAAAACTTTATATTTAACTTAGAAAAGCAATATATCTTATTGGCGCCCTTGTACATCACAGACAAGTTCCAGACACTTAAGTCATTTAAGCATCTTTGACTCATCAATTGTCGTCAGAGGACAGTAAAAGTATAAAGTACATCACCATGTCATAAGGTATGTTAATAATTTCCGTTTTCGTCACTTTGGCGCCGAAACGGTAGCGCCAAAACGTAGCCTGCGCCAAAATGGTGGCGCCGAAACGTAGCGGACCCCCAAGAGAGGGGCTTGTTGTGTCACGTGACAAGGACACATCGTTCACAAATGCAAAGACATGTGTAAAATTTAAGATGAATTTTTGGTCTGATCTAAAATCAGAGTTCGTTAATAGCTTATGAAAAACATAGTAATTTGGTAATTTTGGAAAAAATAAGTACTTAATTAGAATTATTACTAACTTTGGAATTCGATACCACTGGAGTTTCCGGTAGAGGCTGTACACACATCAGGGCCAGTGACGACTTCGAATGGGGGTGCATGTTAAGCTAAGATGGCCCTGCCTCTGAAGCATGTGATCGGGGTAAGACAGCTCATGCTTGTCTCATAGAAAATCACTCTAGATTTTTTTGGGAAGTTATATTACTGTAGACATTGGATTAAATATCTGCGCCTTCAGTTTCAAGCATTCTGCAAATTAGTACATTTTGAATGTCACAGGAGCTGACATGAAAAGAATACATGTGTGGTGAGAGGAAAGGGAAGAAGTCCAGAGAACAATCGAAGATTGGGCCGCTCGCTAAATTGTTTTATAACCAGGGCCGCAACTAGGGGGGCAAAGGGGGTACGTGCTTCTGGTTGAATAGGGGGCGCTGAAAGAAAGTAAGGATGTTGGTAAGACAATGGTTAATAAATTACTACCTGTAAAGGACAAATTACTCATGACTGATGTAAAAAAAAATAATATATACGCTCTAGCAACTGAGCCTTTGTTAACGACTCACACCTTTATATTAAAGTGTAGTAACTCTTAAACGGAGAAAGGATGTTTAGTCACTGATAACTACATAATTCAAAAACCTTACGCTTAAATCACTAAGAAGTTATGGTTCCAAAGAGTATTGTGCATTCAAACTTACAACTAATATAAGGAGAAATTTAAAAAATACATAATACATCATTTTGTACTTTTCTGCCCAATATCCCAACATGATAACGTGATAATATCGAATTATTTTTCTGTTCTCTCTCTCCTTTTAATGCTAAAAGAGAAAGGGCATTATGATGCCATAATATTGGGCGATTTTTAATTTATATTGGTGACAAAGTTATAGAAATAAATTTGACAAGCACTACAACTACAGCCAAGGTTTGTTAAGGGCTAATATTGAGAAAACTTGAATTGTTAAATTCACAATTGCTTAAAACATACATCCACTCACTGTCTTGCTACTAATGGGAACAGTGACAAAAGGCACAAATTAAGTCACAACTAACCCAAAATGGCGCCGAGGCGTTTTAAAGTGAATATAATTCAGCAGTTTTTCTTTACAAACGACATAAATAATATGATGGTTCTCCACATCTGGGAATGTTGTTTATTTAGCTAATAAAATGTAGTAAAAAGGTCCATTGAAATTGATGGAACCATAAAACTTAGTGAGATGATGATTAGATATGAAACAAAAAAAAGACGAAGCAATTTCGTAACCAATAATTATATAGAGAGCCTACGTGCTTCATTTTCATACTACTGAAAATTTTGTAGTGATTATGATGAAGTATCTCACTGTTCCTCTTATATTGAATATTAACCTTTTTTAAGGTAATTATACTTGTCTAATTTTATGTTATTTTGCGACAGAAAAAAATATTCTCGATTACAACATATTTTATGAATTATTTCAATAAATATAGTAGGTATAGAAAATTTTCCTCTGATATAATAGCCGACCAGACAGACATTTGAAAGCCAATATTATTCCTCAATCATGTCATATGACCTTATTTCAGACAAGGCAGACTAATGCGTGAGATGGTAGTGTGAGTTCTTACCGATGTTATAATAACCGAATATTCATTTCTTGCCGTTCTTAGGTAGGCCTAATAGTCTCCGTGATCCTGTTTATTTTTATCAGATAACCCTAAGGTTTCATGAGGTATACGTATTTACTTTTAATAAACTTCCTCTCTGTGCAATTAGAGGAAGAGTTTTCTCGACAGAATTTCTAAGAGAGAGATTGAAATATGCTGTAATCTCGTAGTGATGAATTAAACTATCTGGAGTGTATTGTATACTGATACCATTCATCAATTAAGCTTTTACTCAAGTAAATAAATGTATTGAAAGTCATCAGGAACAGAGAACAGAAGACGACGAGAAACAATGAAAGAGGGAAAAAGGTCCTCAACGTTGATGTCAGTATGGTTATGGTCACAGAGCAAAGAGAACTCTCATAAAGGAGCAAATAAAGAAGGAACGTTGTTTGTAATTTATTAAATGTCAAGCACGTACTTTAAATCAACAATGCTTCAAGAATAAAACTAACATGTTTCCCAATCGTCCTCACAAACAGAATAGTTATCTTGCTTTTTAATGTTTTGGGTACAAGAAATCTAACCGCCTTTTTTTAATAAAAAAAAATCTCAATTTAATCTGGGCATGTGCATATTTTTAATGCATGTTTAATCATAACTTTTCAGCGAATGGTCCGATTTCGATTATTTTTGTATTGAAATAGGCATAGAACTAATTGCAAAGAAAGTAAAAATTAATATTTTATTAATTACATATCTTAGAACTCGGTGCCAAATTAAAAACTACTGGAAAATAAGCTACGTTTTTTTAGCGATTACTTTTCATAATTGAAGGTTTTTGTTACAAAAACCTTCAATTCATTTAATCGGAATTCATCACAAATCTTGCGACTTTTATACAGAAAATAAACTATAAGGAACAACTTACACTCAAATAGGAATGCGATTACTATACAATGGCCAGGATCATGCTTATAAAAACAGTAATTATTTTTTAATGTAGTTTATTAATTTTAGATTGTTACATACAACAAAATATGTTTATTAAATTAGAAAAGAAATGCGTTGAAAGAAAGCAGAATAGGTTATAATTAATTAACATTTACTTCGGTCCTCGTATGCCTTTAGCTCCTTCAAAAGGGGGCGCCAAAATCAATTTGTCCCCCTTGCAAAAATCCAAGCATCGGCCCTGATTTCGTGTTAGTATTAGAAACCAATAGGTTTCCCCCAATGATGGCATATTGAAGGTTTTATCCGCTGTTCAACAAGGTCATCTCCTGATCATGTTAACTCATGATATTTCTGTAGTAATCTTTAGTTAATACTTTGTTAACTAGAAAGCACACTAATGTTGGTGCAAATACGACCTGCTTTGGACACATTCGAATTAGGTTTAATTCTTTCGTGAATATGCGTGATAACTAAAACGTTATTGTCGTGCTATAAAGGTAAGATATGAACGTAGTAATCAGTGGCTTTGATGCCTAGCTATATCTTTTTATTTAGTTGCCATATCACAAAATGTTCTTAAGTGGGCCATCTTTGAACATGTGACTATAGATATTGAGCTTTGCATGCCTAAAATTTATACCCGAATTGGAATATAAAGTTTCAGAGGCCATCAGTGTAACGAATTAGAATTCTAACCAAAAAGGGTTATCGTTTTATCGTTGGGATAATGCACAGTCAATTATATATATAATAAATCATAGCCATATTCGATCCACTACTGGATGAGGTCTCTCCCCGGAGAGATGAGATGGTCTACTGCTCGCACGCTGACCAGACGGGTTGGGAGAGGAGAGCCGAAGCTCTCAACTGTGATCGCCACTGTCTTTTATTCACAACAGCTCCCCAATTGTCCTCACGATGCTGGGTGTGTGTGTGTGTGTGTGTGTGTGTGTGTGTGTGTTACCTGTTGAAATCCGTGCATTGTTCTAAGAAGCTCACCAGCTCGTTTAGAACGTTAATCACTATCCAATCATGTGGCGGTGGAATGTGTGGAGTCAGTAATTCGTGCCTTGGACACAACCATGGACGTAAATAACAGCCCCACAACACCC
Source organism: Lepisma saccharinum (assembly GCA_022664845.1). Taxonomy (NCBI): domain Eukaryota; kingdom Metazoa; phylum Arthropoda; class Insecta; order Zygentoma; family Lepismatidae; genus Lepisma; species Lepisma saccharinum. Next base: position 9,094 of record JAGDQP010044275.1, read on the forward strand.
CAGTGTAAGAGACACAGATATCTTGACTCAACATTAATAGAAAAGGACACGAAAGACCGGTAGATTCTACGAGTAAGGGCTCAACAAATGGAAGCGTTATGTGATCACGAAGTTTGCTATTACCTCGATATTGTAGTGCAGCGTTTCTCAACGTTTTTCATCCCGCGACCCCCCTTTAACCATGCCTTCTAGCCAGCGACCCCCTTTCACCATGCTTTCTAGTCAGCGACCCACAATTATTTTATTTTGGTAAAATCTGCTTTTCATTTCAAAACATAACAGTTTATTTTCTGCATTTATAATAAATATCCCAATTGTATTATCCAAAACTATTCAGCAACCTACATTATCTTTAGTAATCATTAAAACCAAAAAGCAAAATAAAATACTTTCTTTGAAATTTCTTAGTTTTAACCTACAAAACCATAGTTAAATTTATTTTTCACCTTCCCTCGCGACCCCCAGGTTGAGAAACCCTGTTGTAGTTAATCTGGTTGAGGATCGGGTGGGTCACGGAAGGTGTACTCACTGACTCACACTTAAAACGTGACCCCACGACCCACTCCATGTGTACACAAGTGTTGTTCTAATATGCAGAATGAAGGAATGAAGCGGGTCTTAGTGTATAGACATTCCAATCAAATAGTTCATACTTTTTGTATTGTAACAGAAGATTGCGCCATTCGTTTTTGTTTTTGCATATCTCTTCTAATATTACATTGCTTCATCAGATCATCCAATAGACTTCAACCATGACTCCATTTTCTTTTGTTTTATTATTATCTTCATACTTTAGTTTTGGTTGTGTACATTAAATAAATTGTTGTTGTTTACCAGTTGTGTCTTTGTTTAATGATGTGTTGTAAATAAACAGTGCAGTTTATTTAGTGGAGAGCAATCAGTTAAGCACATGTAAAATTCACGTACTGATTTAACCGCTGGAAGATAACACTATAATATATTCAATATCAGTAAATTTAGGAAAATCATGGTAAGTTATAATGTTTTCTTTTTTAACTTTACCCATAGTTTCTTTCGAATTTCCTAGGTTTATCAGTTCATAACCCCCAGTAGCACGCATACGTTGAAAATACATGGATTAAACATTAGTACCGAAACATAATTTTAACGTTGTAAATGCACCGAAATGCCCGCCTGTTCAACGGTTTATTCGATGTTGAATAATGGTTGAGAAGAAACATGTTAAGATCAAGAAGCGATTAAGAAACGGGTCAGTTGGTCAAAACAGAGCATGGCTGCTGTCTATTGGTACATACAGAGCATGGCTGCTGTCTATTAGCTGCATTTTGTCCGTTGCTTTCATCATAGTATACAGTATTAATTTTCCAACAGTAATTTATCCAACAGACTACTATGGGGTTCGAAGCTGGAACGTTCCGTACTCATCATTGGTATATTGACACGTTCACCACTCATCCACAAAGTTGCCTTGAGAGTCACTACTCTTTTACTAGTCCCTTTATGTCACGAAGACGTAAAGGCAGTCTTCAATGTAGTCGCCATAAATCCAGACCCATCGTTTTACCATCATGTAAGAATGAGAATAAAAAGCACTTTCCTTCTTTCTTTGTTATGTGCATTTTTCTTCTTTAACACTTTGATCATTGCTATTTCTTTGTATTTCTCTAGAAGTGTAATATGTTTTCTTAGAAAAACACATATAAAGCTAAATCTATGTCCTAGCTGTAAAGGAAAGTTGAAAACACTTCAAATTATCGCCCTACTAACTAAACTAAATGTTCGCTGAAATATAATTGAAAATTCAATCTGTTTTGAACGTGCAAACGAGAACATGAGAAACGTAGTTAATTTTGTTCTACTCGCTTTTAAGCATCATTTTATGAAATTAACTTGAAAGATAACCTAGGACACAATTCAATATAATAGTTAAACACACGTCATATTAACGTACTATCAATTAAATCAAATTTTCGTTGCAATATAGATTCAAATTCAACGTGTTTTCAACACGCAAAAGAGATCACAAAATGTTAATGACATTTAATCAGCTTTTAATTACTTTTTTTTATTAGATCCCTAAATTAAAAAGAATCGCATGAAACGAAATCTATACCATAGTTGAAAATAACAGTTGAATCCACGTTGAACTAACAACTTATCAACTACAACTAACGTCTTTGTTGAAATTTTATTTAAAATGAATTTACTTTTCTCACCGATAACGGTTAATCGAGTTTGTGGCAGCCTAGCGCGAAGACATCTCAGCGCAGCCTGAAATTAGTGGCTCAGGTGATAAGTGGCGTCATCTCTTTTCTTCGAGTAGTCTCCTTTACATTCTTTAGAATCAGTGATACCATATCTAGTCTTTTTGTCCAAAAACTTTCGTATAATTTTGACATCTGAAATTTCGATTTAATTTGATGATCAAACTGCCAAAACCGTTTCCTCTAAAACAGAGACTTAGAGTCAGTTCTATAATAGACCGATAAACTTCTAGTCAGCGCTAAGTTGAGGCCAAGTCTGATTTTGGCCAATAAGAGCACGCAAAATAAGAGTTGGCCTCAACTTAGCGCTGACTAAAAGTTTAGCGGTCGATTGTAGGGCTGACCCTTAGCCGGCCAAAACCGTTTCCAGGAAACACCACGTGGAGGTGATCTATCGTTCCCCTTCTGTTTTTATTTTCTCGTCGTTAGCTACAGTATATTGTACGATTATATACAGTTTGGCTATGTTTCAATGTGAAACCGTCTATCATTTTCTTTTTCCTTTATTCCAATTTCTGAATATAAGCCAGTCTTCTTAAACAAGTTCTGATATCACAGTTGGCTTCGAATTTCTTCAAGGTTTTTTCAATTCTATCGTCGATTCTCATAGCCTTCAGTTTTCTTTTCTTTCCCCCTAAATTCAACATCGGTCTATCGAAGGTATGACCGTGGTACTCAGCATCTTGCTTTAGACATTTAATAAGTTCGTAGACATTTGGATGCCTTCTATCAATGAGAGTGCCAAGTCTTCTGTTGCATCCCTCCGATGAGTTATCTGTCCTGTGTTTCGCTCCATGGACACTCCACAGGTCTCGGGAAATTACTTCACTATCAAGACAGTTCTCTACAAAATAATCGTAAAACTGTTGAAACTTTTCTCCTACAGGAGATTTCTCCTATATTAACAACCATCCGTCGTCAACTGCTTCCGGTGGTAGATGTGCTAAGGCTGCACACATTCTAATATGAAACCTGATACTCTCGTCATCTGTATTTATATAGTCACGAACCAAGCCAAGCCTTGAATTTTTCGCCATAAGCTTTGCGTGAAATGGTAGTGAGAACCAGTAATATTTACGTCAGGAAATATTTCCATCAATGATCGAAGTACTGCATTCTCAAAATCTATTATGATTGATTTCGGATTCCAGCTAGGTATGATGTTCTTTAAAGCTGTAAATAACCTGTTATATGTGGCCTTCTTCTTGATGAGCAGAAGCAGATAAGCAACTGGAACAACGTTGGTTTCCTCTAATGAACTTCCCAAATCAGTTGAAGTTACATAAATCTGAGTGAACTGCTTGCTGCAGGTTTTAAAACTGTCGACCATGAAATACGTAGGACACTGAGCGAAGGAAGTTCCTGAAATGCAAAGTAGTGAAGGTAGGCAACACACCATACACGAAATGTTGCGTTTAATCAGTTCTGGACAAGTAGAAAATATCTGTTCCCCCTTACGTTCCTTCGGGGATATACAAATGCAGTGATTGGAGGGACCTATGCAGAGAGAGACACGTCCCTAATTTGAAACCAGATACATGTTTTAGATCCTTCTCCAATCCTGGATATGGGCATAATTCTTTACATCACGAGATTATTGTAAACAATCATAAATTTGAATGTTTGAAACTTACTTCATCGGCGAAAAGCATGAACTTTAAAAATAGAAAAGAACTTCAGTAAATAATAATAATAAGCATTACACCCACTAAAGTTAAAAAAAATTAAAAATACACACTCTAATAAAGAGAGAAATAACACAATGTAACTTTAAATTGCGTTTATAAAGACAAACATTCTCGTTTAAGTTTCAAACTGGAACGATCATTCAATACTGGCAAAATATACAGTAAATGTGCCAATATATGAAATGTCCTATGTGGAGTAATGGAATAATGCGTGGAAATAAGAGCTTCAGACTAAAATCAGACGTCCTCGGTTCAAGTCTATTCATATGACTATTCACTTTTTCAAACTTTCATTTTGAATAAAACAGATGAAAAATTTCAATTTCACAGATATATTTTAAATTGCATAACAAGACTTGAATAATAGGACGAGCTCAAAGAAAAACGTTATGCTACCAATTTTAACACTGAAAGCTACGTAAGGGATGTAATTAACGAAATCAAGTGAACATGTAAGTTAAGACGGTCAGCTGTCGAGTTCAAGACGGTAATTACACAAGACAACGTTTAAAACATTTTCCCGTAAGATGAAAAAATTCCGCTATTCTTTACTAATTTGGGGGTGCTGATTTCGAATTTGGCAATAGAATGTTTGTCGCACGTGAGTGTTTTGTGACATAACTTCTTTACTTTTTCGTGTATAGAAGAAAATTGCCTGTTCATATTGTCTTGATTTTATGAATATTTACACACTATAGATCATAACCAGTAATTTCGCCACACCACCCCCTGTGTCACACAACTCGAAAATCGACAGCTGATCGAAAATCGATAGAAACCATTCAAAACCCACTTAAACCTTCCCAATGTTAACATTACACCCCCAAACTGAAAATCCTGGCGGAATCTATAATCATAACACAGGCTATCAAGCACAGAAATACAATGATCAAAAATCCTACAAGAGCAAATGAAACTCAATTTGAGGTTATGAAGCAATGTTTACTTTAGAACTTTGACTTCTAGGTGAGGTCGTGGGTTCCAATCCCGTTCTAGAAAATTTATTTTTATAATGATATGTTCCTCAAAGCATGAATAATTACATAAAATAATAATAATCAGTTCTATATGTATCCATACAAGCATTTCAGGACATAAGTACTTATGTTTAAAATATATCAGAGAAGTGGTGGGTGTTGACAGAACGTCAGTATATGTGAACGTTAAATACAAATTAAGTCATCATCATCATAATATTCAGCCGTTTTCTATCCACCGCTGGATGAAGGCCTCCCCATTTTCTTTATACATATCTCGGTCTGCTGATATCCTCATCCATGTAGCTCCTGAAAAACGCTTGATTTCATTTACCCATCTTACATTTGGACGTCGTCTCGGTCGTTTCTTTTCTCTAGGAATCCACTGTAGTACATTTGTCGTCCACCTTCCATCTGTTCGTCTAGCTATGTGACCGGCCCATTTCCACTTCATCTTCTTCGCAGTCTTGATTACATCCTCTACCTTTGTTTGTGCGCGAATCCATTCATTTGTCTTCCTGTCCCTCCTGGTTATTCCTAGCATGCACCTCTCCATTGCTCTTTGTGTGACTCTCAATCTTTGAGTCGTTTGCGCATTCAATGTCCAAGTTTCGCAGCCGTACATCATTACAGGTAAGACACATTGATTATAAACTTTACGCTTCAGACACATTGGAAGTTTGCTTTTGAAAATAAAGTGTAGTCTTCCAAAAGAACTCCACGCCATTTTTCATCTTCTATTTATTTCATCAGTCAACTTTGCATTCGATGTTTTAAGCTGGCCTAGGTAAACATATTCATCAACTATGCCTATTGTCTCTCCGTTAATCTTCACTTCCTTCTTTGCAGCATGTTGGTTGTACATTACTTTTGTTTTACTTAAGTTCATTTTAAGGCCTATTTTCGAACTATCGTTACTTAGTTCTTCCATTCTGGTTTGTAGTTCTTCTGCACTTGAAGCAAACAGGACTATATCATCAGCGAACCTTAGGTGATGAAGATATTCGCCATTAATTTTAATTCCAACTTCATCCCATTTTAAATTCTGGAACACTCTCTCCAGGACCGCACAAAACTGTTTTGGAGAAATTGAATCTCCTTGCCTTACCCCTTTTCCAACTTTAAATTTTTCACTTCCTTGATGCAGTCTAATGACAGATGTGGCAGTCGAGTAAATGTTTCGCAGTAACTTGATGTATGCACTTTCGATGCCTTGATGTTCAAGTGATTTAAGTACTGCTGACAAGAAGACCGAATCGAAAGCTTTTTCAAAATCTATGAATCCCAAGCATAGTGGAAGTTCATATTCATTAGTCCTATCCATAACTTCATTCAATGTTTGTATGTGGTCCATTGTGCTAACTCCACGACGAAATCCGGCTTGTTCCCTTCCCTGGTTAAAATCTAAGTCTCGTTCAACACGATTCAAAATAACTTTGGTGAACATTTTGTATAGGACTGACAGTAAACTAATTGGTCTGTAGTTTTCGACGCGTTCTTTGTCCCTTCTTGTATAACAAAATGATAACGCCATTATTCCAACTTGAGGGTATTTCTCTTTTCCTCAGGCACATCGAGAATAGTTTAGCAAGTCCCTCCTTCATTTTTTCACCTCCCCATTTAAACATCTCTGCTGTGAGTCCATCTTCTCCTGACGATTTTCCGTTCTTCATCCCTCGAAGTACTTTATCCACTTCTTCTTTCATTACGTCCGGGACTTCTACATCATTTTCTTCTGGGTCTGCATTTCCTAGTTCTTCCTCGGAGTAGTACAATTCTCCGTAAAAAATTTCAAATATGTTTATAATTTCTTCCTTATTTCGTGTTACGGTCCCGTTTGGTCTCTTAACTGCAATTATTTGCTTTTTCCCTATCTTGAGCTGCTGTTCGACTTTCTTCAAACTGTTGTTTTCCTCGATTGTATTTCTAACAAGAATTTCGTTATATCTTCG
>JAGDQP010044276.1:0-11880 GCA_022664845.1 Lepisma saccharinum
CAACGTGTTATAGCAAATACAATTATTTATAACACATCAACATCTAATTATTATGCATTGCAGGGATTCTGTCAGGATTTTCAGTTTGGGGGTGGGTGGGGGTGTAAAGTCAAAATTGGGAGAATGGGAGTTTTGCACGGTTTCTATCGACTTTTAACCGTAACAAAAATTTAAGTTGGGAGATGCTCTCGAGGATTTGGGGGGGGGGGGTTGATACCCCACACAGGTGGGTCTGGCTGAATCCTATATACCGTATCCCACATTTGACCAGGATGCTGTGTCTAATGAAAGGGAACACACAATGTATATGTATTTAAAACAACTCTGATATTTCTTAAGAAGCTGTGGAATTCTCTATAATTGCGATGTTCCTTTCTCCCAATTTTTTTTTCATAGCAGAATTTAAGTAAAGAGAGTGATTTAACCCAACGTCAAATTCATTTCAGGTGCTGATACACATTTATGTTAAAAAAGGCTGACCTAACCTTCCAGCCAAGGGACGACTGGTGTAGAGAGTACTGGAAAAGGTAAAGTTTGAAGTGAGTGAGGTATGGGCGCGTAATGATGTCCTTCGGGAAATCAGGAAGAGAAAAGGCTTTTGTGATTAGCCACTCTGGCAGAGCCGCCTTGCGGAATCTAGGAGAAGCTCGCAACCTCTCTCCTGCACACGAGCATCTCAGAGAATGTGTGTGTGTGTGAGTATCTCTTGAGATCGCTCTCATGACATATGAATCTCTACTTCACTGTCAGAGTTACTAACTAACCTATAACAAGAACGCTAACAAGTAGAAAAGCGAAGCGTTGACAATGCATTTTGGCATTGTTAAAGCTTTTCTGCCTGCTTATCAAAAATTTAATACACACAGAATCATATAAAAATAGCTCATAAATATATTTTGAAAGTACGAAAACTTGCATAGCATGGCAACACTCAATCGATATTCAATACAGATTGAAAGTAAACACCTTACCTGTTTAACTAGATAAGTAGCTTGTTTCAGTGTTGCCAGACCTTCAATATTTTTTGTCCAAAGAAACTTTTGTTCGACATTGTCACTTGTATTCCTTAGCTTCTGGGCTCCAATATGCATTGAGATAGTCCTGAATTTTTTATGACAACGATTTATTTCTTGTGAAAGTAAGTTAATATAGGGTAGACCGGGGCTATTTGAGTCAAGGAGATATGTGGGTCAAACGTAAGAAAATATGTAACTGCGCATTTAATATGCACGCACACCAGTACGCTGAACCTGCCTTCAGTTGTGAGTTCGATGGCAAAGGGAAGGGTGTGTATGTGGTTGATCGGCTGTTTTCTTATCAGTTGCCGTAAATTTACGACTATTCTGAGCAAGGTGAGTTGCAATACTTCATATGTTGCTCTGATATAAAATAGTGGCTGCACGATATAAGGTGCTGAACCTGTGTAAATGCATATATTTGTAAAATTATTACCGTACGCGTAAAACAGAACGTCCGCATGTTATAAACGCCATTTTTGTTGCTCTCCTCTGTCTAGTGTGAAAGTAGTACGTTCCTACGTAAGTAAGTGCAAAACGGGATTATTTGAGTTGAAAACAATGGGGCTATTTGAGTCGGGTGAAAACTTATGTGAATTTATTTAATTTATGAATTTCAATTTTGTGTTTATGGTTTAACCTATATGTTGCATGTATGTAAAACAAAACATTTCAATTTCTTTTTAGAGGGTACGGACGTACAAATCAAAACATAAATACAACGAGTGAAATAATGAAGAAATGGAGAAGGTCATCCAAAGTGTAACGAAAGGTGATTTGAGTTTACGTGGAGCTTCGCAGCTCTGCAATGTAAATTTGAAACTTTGCGAAGGAAAGTGCAGGTCGAAAGATTGAGACTAACCTTGGGTGATAATGATGAAATAGTTCAAAGTGCAAAACCGAAAGCCTTAGAACACCCCACAGTACTGACAGAAGAACAGGAGAAGAGTTGGTGTTGCGAATTTTGACTCTCGCGGGAAAAGGACTAGGCTGCACCCCTGAAACGATTCGTAAAGCTGTGCATCGATATGCAATAATAAATCAAATTTCGCATCCTTGGAAACACAAAGGATTAGCTGGTGAAGATTGTTTTTCAAGTTTCTTGAAAAGACATCCAAACTTATCATTACGAAAGCCTGAGGGACTTTCAAGAGCTCGTGCTGAGGGCATTACTAAGGAAGTAGTGAGTGATTTTTTTCAACTGTTGAAATCTGCTACTTCGACGATTAGCGTCAACACAAAATCACAACATACATACAACGTGGATGAAACAGAACCCAAGCAAGGTCATTGCCAAGAAGGGGGAAAAGAGGTGGTTGCTCTTACTAGCGTCGAAAGATGCGAGAATGTCATTGTGATAGTCTCTTGCAACGCAGTTTGACAATTGAAGCTATTGTTATTTTTAATGATCAGCGTATGAGAGAAGAATTCGTCAACAATCTACCATCAGCTTGTCATGTTTCCTTATCAGATAGTAGTTACGTTAATGAAGAGCTGTTTGTTCGCTGATTCGAGTTTTTTCAAACAAAAGGGTTGAGGAAAAATGTTTATTACTGTTGTGTTTTTCATACATTATATAGAAAAGGGTATACTTTAAGAATATACATGCGCGCTAATGTGATTAATGTAAACAATATTGATAGAGCAAAAGACCCAAATAGCCCCCTGAGCAACCCAAATAACCCCGTGATTAATACTAATCTCGAATTCTGCCATTTTTTATTTTAAATTCGTTTTCAGAATTCCCATGATTTAACAGGTTCTTTATTCTTTAATATATTGTACTATAATAATGTACATACATTATGGCATAATTATTTAAACTCTAAAGTACGTCGGTTTGGGGAATGTTTTATTTTTCTCTTGCTATACTCAAATAGCCCCGGTCTACCCTATAGATATTTAGGGAATCTTCTGAACCGAAATATGAGTAATATCTTTTAAATATTGCTTCAATTTGTCACGTACTTGTCTGCAGCATTTGAATTAACTATTTGAATAATAGAGAGCACTTTGTAATAAATGTACAATTATAATAAATGAATAAATAACTATAAACACTCTTTTTATATTACCTCTGGTGCAGCGCTTTTAATGATTCGTTGTTACGAATTCTTCACTTTAATTACAGCCTCATCCGCCTGCCTGGAGGCGACATTTTATTTTCCACACCGGACACTGGAATTTCTGATGTAGCATTGGAACTGCTAATGAGATACTCATTCAGGGGCCTACACGCAACAAGAAATGAAAATCAATTCACGAAGGAATGCTACAAAATATTAACGTTGAATTTGAAGCAACTTATTCACGGGCATGCGACATGGACTAATTTATTGGTACCGAACTATAAGTGTACCTTCTTACTGGTACATCGCACTGTGACCGTTATGGCGCATGTAGTTGTCTGTAGGTAATTGCCTCTCATGTTTATAGGTTTATATTATTTTCTGTCATAGTAGGCTATGATCTTGGAGAAATTAGAACATGGCTGCCCATCAATCTTGCAATGCGGATATCCACCATCTTGAGTATGGAAGAAAACCACGAAATCCCTACTGCTTTATGTATATCTTACAGATAATATTTATGTTATTGAACCAGCGCTCGACTCTGGTGCTTGGGGTCGTCAGTTTGATCCCAACTCACGCCGTGTGGGCTTTGGGGTGAACAAACACCGTTTGCGTGAGTTCTCCCGTTTCCTCCCACTTAATTTATTCCACCAATTCTCCCATCATTATCCGTCCGGCCTGAGCCAAAGCTGCCTAAGGGCCTTAAAGTAAAATTAAAAGTAACTAAATCTGTATCTGATGTTATTACGCTTATATTTTATTTGTTATGGAACGTTTAAATTAACTCCAGGTGTGCGTGAGTGAAATAGTCCTTGCCAATAAACATTGTACAATAGAAAATATTGATATCTGCAGCTGTTAACCGTGTATTTGTGTAAGCCTACTGGTTACCAAGATGCTAAAACAAACTGACAACATAAGATCTTTTAATACACTTTCTGTAAATTATAATAAAACAGAAAGTATTGAAGAAAATGCAAGAAATGATCTGTTGAAATGAACACTCCTGCAGTATTACGTTCTAGAATTTGTCGAAACAAGTTACGGAGCTTGAAACTTGGAGGCGTTCAGGTAACATGAGTAAACACAAAGTGAAAAATACTTTTTTAAGATTAGACTACAATATTAAAAACAATTTTGTTACCTAGGACTAGTTATTTCTACGTCGAGCTGCAAAAACAAGGTGACCCTGAAGAGAAACACATTTCGTACTCAACTGTAACGTCGTAACAATTTTCATACGAACTGAGTTGTGGAATTTACGATGGCGATATTAAAGTCCCCTTAGTTCTTGTATCTTGATTTAGGGTAATTACTAATTAGGTAATATTATTTTTAAGTTTTAGTGCAATAGTGAAAGCTTGTATTCAGAACTTGTTATATACTGATGGTATCCGTTCGTAAGCTATTGTTTCTTTACCTTGCCCGCCTGGTTCTTTATTGTTTTACAGCAGGTACATGCTTAATCAACGTGGCGACACACAAGTTTCGAAACACGCGTGTCACCTATCGGGAGAATGTAAAGTTTTAATGCTTTGTGTTTGGTGAGGTGACGCTAAAATAAAGGTGGTTATGGACAGCTACTAAGTTGATTTTTAAATACACTACGAATTGTTTTCAATGGTTACCGATACTCAGAACTTAAAAAAGGGTTACAGAAACTTCGAAAAGTTACTAATGTTGTGCATTTTGTAGAACAGACGTTAAACTATGTTCAAGTATTCTGAGTGAGTGGGCACAAAGTAAACACTGCGAAACATGGTTTCATGTTTAATGTGCTGTTGCAGAAGAAAGAAAAAAATATTTCGTTTGAGGACAATGTTTGTCACAGCAAGAAAATCAAATACGTTTTCCAATGTACATTTTACCTTATGTTGTGAAAAGCATCGTATGAAACCGAGAACTGTGATGGTTATATTTACAAAGAAACCTGTTCATAATGAGTGCAACTTGGTGCAATAAAGTGTAAACAATGGTGCAGTACAGTTCGGAGACCAGAAGTATTTTATTGGACTGTTATTTGATATTGCATGGAAACTTATTTATGTGATATTCAGTCCACTACATCCATGCATCGTGAAACCTACGACTGTGTTATATTTTACAGAGAATTATAAAGTTTGTAATGTCAAATTTATTTACGTGTTCAACATACCCACCCAATCATATCTTTTGCATGCCTTAGTGTATAGATGTAGTAATTTCTCGTAGGTATTTTTATATAATTTATTATGTCTTTCAGCTTCTCCTATCACAGTGGTCAGCATCTCCCCACATGATGGGGTAAATCTGAACGTTCCAAGGGTCTACGTTTCCCTTGTCAAAATTTATGTTTAAATTGGAAAACTGTGCAAAATTTTATTTACGTAGTATCTAAAACATACACAGTTATAATGTAGTATGTATCTTCTGTCCATGATTCTCGGGTAATTGACCAGATAAAATGTGACCTTGCTTTGTTTCAAGCTTTCAATACCAGTCAGCGAGGTCATTTTCAGGAATTAATGAATTCAGGAAAGAATAATTCCTGAAGATGACGTCGCTGACTGACGTTGAAAGCTTGAAGCAAAGGTCACTTCTCATCTGGTCTATTACCCGAGAATCATGGATATTTAACAGACGTCAGAAGAGTCTACAGTCGTTCTTCTTTATGTTGTATCAGATGTCTTGATAATGGATGAAAATCTCTATAACGTACAGATTTATCTCGCTGTACTCTTTATGTTAAACAGTTTTGTTTTGTTTTGTTCCCTTTCATCTCTTTCTTTTACAAAATGTTTCGCACAAAATTTTGTTTCATATTGCAAGTGTATACTATATATTTATGGGTTAGTTACAGAGAACGCCGTGCTGGCCGTAATCTTGCCGTGATAAACAAGACGTCAGTAACTAAATACATAAACTCAGAAAGATTCTTTGAACTGCCGCCATTTTGAATTTCAAAAAATTTGAATTCATAATTGATCTCAGAATTAATTAGGACTCCCAGATGCAAGTACTGCCATCTACCTCGTGGAACACATAGTCAGCCATCTCAGTAGTCAGCAGACAATGCAAGACAGCAGAACGGGACGGTCTGAGGACGGTGATTGGGTGTTACTTGTGTAAAAAGTATGTACGCGAGATTTTCACCATCTTGAACATCTCCAGATCTACTGTTTCCAGTGTTATAGTGAAGTGGAAACGTGAAGAGACGTGTACGACAGCGTGCCGGCCGACCTTCCATATTCATCTCCACAGACCGACAACTGTTAAAGAGGGTCGTACAGCGTAATCGTCAATCATCCATCGCCACCATCACACAGGAATTCCGCATTGCATTAGGGTCTACTCCAAGTACCATGACTGTTCGGCGCGAGCTGTGGAAACTTGGTTTCCATACATCACACAAGCAAATGTCAAACCCCGCGTCGCGTGGTGTAAGGAGTTCAAAACCTGGCCATAGAACAGTGGAAAACCGTTGAGTGTATGCTGAGTCTACTGATAAATCTCGGTATACAATGTGGCGATCCAATGGTAAGGTGTGGGTATGGCCAATGCTTGATGAACGGCATCTACAAGCCTCCATAGTGTTGACTGAGAAATTCGGTGGTGGTGGGATCACAGTGTGGTGATACTGCTCCTGGAGGAGGCTTGTCATCTTTGTTGTTTTACATGTCAGTTGCACGGCACAAGGTTGCGTTAACATTTCAAGCACTTTACTGCTGTCTACAATCGAATATCAGTTCGGAAATGACCATACAACCCGTTTTTCAACACCACCGAGCAACCGTCTACACTGCAGGGATTGTAGGGGGAGTGGTTTGACGACAACAACGACCCATGAACGGATTGGCCTGCTCAAAGTCCCGATTTCAACCTTATAGAACATATCTGGGATGTTTTAGAACGCCGATTTCGTGCTAGAACACACAGACCCATACAATAAATAATATTGTTTTGTTTAAATTGTTAAATAATATTCATTTGAAATAATTTATTAAGATTTCATAGATTAAAATTAAAAGACAAAGTTTACTGCCATCTATTGTCGAAGTTTTCATACACGTTTTGTTTTGTCAACTTCAACAGTATAGATTCTTATGTAAAGCCTGATACTAAGTTTTTTTTTGTATTTCAAAAGTAGATTGTTTTGACAAACTTTTTGTCTTTCTTCTCAAACTCAATTAAACACCAAAGAAACAAATGAATACCACATCGTAAATGTCCAAACATGAAAAAAGAATACATAAAGTAAGCAAGACTGTAAGTAAGTAATTGCTGCTACTTCAGTTAGAATGCAGGTGCCTTGCCAGTACCTAGGGTTATCAAATTCTCTTTTTGTGGGGGTTTCCTCTTTTAAATATACCTCTTTCCTGTGTATTATTTTAAAAATGATGCCACATTATTGGCATAAATTTTCAAATGTGACATTTTAACATCAATGTCGCAATATTTCAGATTTTAAGCACAAAGTTCCCCTTTTAGCTGATTTGATATTACGTGGACCCATGTAGAACATACTTTGTATTAGCCTCAACATGAAATGGCCGCACTGAAGCGTTAATACTATTCTTTTATTCTTTACGAAAGATGTATCTAAAATTATAAATTGCTCATCCATTTCAAAATGCTACAGTAGCGATATTTATGTTAACACAGAAAATGGTAATAAATTCACTGTGGCCATTGCAATATCTTCTATATTTAGTATATTTATCGAAAACAATACCGCTTTTCTATATCTCTGTTTTTTAACGTTATTATGTTATTCTAGAAATAAATGACTTATTTTGCATTTTATATAATTAATTTTAAAAACATTTGGGAGGGACTAACGACAAGTCTATGTGTTTTCATTTTTCCCAGTTTGAAAACCCAAGGATCCCTTTAATTATAACGGTTCTGAGCTAGTCAAGCCAAGACCTCTCCGACGACACCACAACCACCTTTCTACATTTGTGATTCCTGAGATTTAATTGCCGATATATAAGATATATTTTGAACACGAGTTGGCAACACTGTCAACGGAGTGCTTGGGACCGGGAACGACTACACTATTTTTCTATTGTGTCGTATAATGTTTGTGACAAATTTGGTGCTGTAAAGTCTAACGTAATGGAATCAATTTAAAATATCAATTTTATGGAAAATAACTTTACAACACTATCAGAGTTGGGTGTTTGAAGAACTTAGACATTCACGTTTTTCTATTGTGTCTAATGAGTATGCCAAAAGTATGGTACACGCAGGTTTAACGGATTTGAAGTATTTTCAACGAATTATTTTTTTAAATTTGTTGGCAACACTGAACCACAGCAAAAATCAAGATGATTCAAGGGTCTCTCAGCTAGTATACGAAATACCTTTTCGACAACACCTCAAGTACTTCTCTACACACCTTGTGGTTCTTGAGATTTAATTTCCAGATATGGACTGAGCGGTATTTTCTATAGCATCGCTATCAAGGATCCTAAAAAACAAACAACTTTGTAGAAAATTGACAAACTATTATAATTTTTTTTGTAACAATGACCAGCTAGTATTAATTGCTTAGCAATACACTGAAATCATTTTTTCCTTAGTCTGCAATACGAATTAGAAAACAAAATTAAATTTTTGAAACTATTTTTTTATTAGTCCCAAGGCTTTCCTTTCTTTAAAGAATTTCTAATTATAATTTTCTACTGCATTTCAATACAGAAAAGAAAACCCATAACTAAATATAGCTTCTCACCATGCCAGAGGAAGGTGATATGCTCACATTTAAATGTGTGATTATTGGAGATAATGGTACTGGGAAAACAACATATTTGAAACGTCATTTAAGTGGTGAATTTGAGACGGAGTACAATAGAACAGTGGCAACAGAAGTATATCCTCTAGTATTTTACACTAGCAGAGGACCAATCAAATTTAATGTGTGGGATACGGAAGATCAGAACACGTTTTGTTATTATCGTGGTACTTCTTTCATTGGGAGTCACTGTGCTATCATCATGTTTGATGTTACTTCCAAAGCTACATACAAAAGCGTCTCTAATTGGCACAAAGATATATTAAGTGTGTGCGGGAATATTGCATTAGTTCTTTGTGGAAATAAAGCAGACATGAAAGATGAAAGTAGCAAAGGAAGAACCATTGTTCCACGAAAAATGAGGGGTCTTAAGTACTTTGAAATCAGTATCAAAACCCACTACAATTTTGAGAAACCCTTTCTTTGGTTTGCAAGGAAGTTAATTGGTGATCCTGAGTTGGAATTTGTAACTATGCCTGCTCTGGTTCCTCCCGCCTTTCAGGTGGATGCACTGTATTGGCTTCAGAAGGAAGAAGAACTTGGAGATGCGAGGAAGGTTGCACTTCCTGATGACAGTGATGATTGGTAATCGGGAAGAAACTAATAGTACAACTGAAATTAATTGTTTGTTCTACTGGAACTGTTAAGAATAAAATCGAAATGCTTCAGTGCTTAACTTTCTTGGTGTTCCAAATACTTTTTGTATTAACTTTATAATCAGTCCATATTTAACAAAACAATCCGTAACTCTCTTTCGGTTGAAAGTGCGTCTGTATGGGAATTAGTTAGTCTCAGCAGAAGAGAGTAAAGCTGTTGAATGTATGTCAAGTACGCACATATGGAAGAGGTGTTTTTATTACTTTTGTCACAAGCTTCAAGTGATATGCAGCAACATTGTAGTCATGTTAATGGAAATACATTTGTTCTTCATTTCAGAAACTTACTTTGGAATTGTAGCTTGCAATGTGACTTAAATGTAGCCTAATTCTAATAATAGATTAACTGTCTACAGGCCTAACGGTGAATTCAATAACCACGAATATGTATCACTCGTTTAGTTCAATGATCAACTCTTTGACTCTAAAACAGCGTCAAGAAAATAACCTTTTTGGATTGTTTCCTTCTCCAAAAGACTGAAAATATAAATTGATGGTTCTATACAGATACTTTCCAGACATTAGGTCGCTTTCTTTTGGGGAGATTTTTATTTATGACCTTCAGGCATTTCTTGACTCTAGTCAGGATAGTGTAGAGGATAGGATGTCAGGGCCTAGATTGAAGGTACCATAGTGAATGAGAGTGGGGAAATCTTAGTCAGGATGCGCAGTCGCTGGAGATCAATACAAAGACTTTTTTTTTAGAATGCAAAGCTAAGGCTCTACCAACTAACAGTCAGTAGGGGGACCCAGTTTCCTGTGGGAGGTATCACCACAAATTCGCAAGGACACCTCCCAACTTTAAGTTTTTGTGGTCAAAAATGTATAAAAGCCATGCAAAGCTCCACTTACACACTCCTAATTTTGAGTTTACACCCCCCAAACTGAAAATCCTGGAGGAATCCCTTAGTGGATCTTATGTTGTCTGCTTTCTCTTCTCAGAAATTAGGCACAATTCAGAAGTCACTTTCTCTCGTATGTTCTTAATTAAAGTACAGAGGAAACTACAGTAAATCGAGAACTCAGTACTATATACGAAGCAGTGCAGAACAAGGCTCCAAGTTATTTACTCAAAACACCTTGAAGCGATATGAGGATTTACGGCATGATTGTGAACCTAAACAATTATTCCGGCATAATTGTGTTACATATATTAAACGAACACACGTGATCAGTGTAATCGATTAATGATAGGTAAATTGCTACCAAAGTGCAAAAGAGGGCCGCGGTGACTCAATGGTAGACCACCCTCCTCTGGCACGTGGCCTCCTCTGGTACATGGGTGTGTAAATTATTGTCATATTTGTATTTCTTTACCCAGTTTCAACAGGATGAAAAATTTACTACTAGGTTAGGCATTAGATAATTCGTTTTCTCAAATCCTCATCGGGAGATCACTTAATAAATTCCTTCCTAATTGAGACACACCAAGAGAATGCTGGGGTGGTACCTATAACATAGACCCTGGCCGTCTACCTTCCAACATCCTCTTTCCCATCCTACCACGGCCTTAGCATAAAATGCTTTAAGGCCTTAAAAGAATTCAAATTCGAATTTTTACCATGAAAAACGTTGTAAATATTTTTTTTTAAATCAACAGGGATGAAATAATGAAATAAATTTTATTAATCATTAATAATAGTGTAGTGCTGTTAATTGTATGTTTTCCCACGAGATAGTACTGCTGTAAAATATGAATTGAACGATAAATATTCTTTCTTTTCTTTTCAAGATAAAACGTTTGGTATATCACACTTGGTTTGCACATAATAATCTCCTTAAATCAACGAGCTTCTTTGCGAGAAAGGAAACCTTGCATGAAATATCCAAATCGACGGAAACTTTCCTGAGGGTATTTTAATGTTCGTCAGCATTTATTATTTAATATATTTTGAGTGAAACCAAAAAAAAAAAATTAAAACAGGATTGTAAAATCATCACGCTTTTTAAAGATGGAATAAAAAGTAAAAAAATAAAATAATAATCTTATGAATCGGAAAATAAAAGCGTGGGTGCCCTTAGATATTATGATTTTATGATAAGGTAAGCAAGAGCATTCACACTTTTATTTTCCGATTCATAAGATTAATTCAATTTTTTTATTATTTTTACTTTTTAGTCCATCTTTAAAAAGCGTGTTGTTTTAAAAATACTGTTTTAATTATTTTTTCTGTATAATAGATGAATATTAAACTCCCTGCGAGATTAGGCAACCGAAACTTCGCACAATAGATGTGGCGTTGCGTACATTTAAGGATAATTTCCAATTATTTATTTAATTAATTAATTACAGTTAACTGGATTATTCTGTCGTATATCTAATGATTGAATATTATATTGTCATCGAAAGCAAGCAAGTT
>JAGDQP010044277.1:2494-14683 GCA_022664845.1 Lepisma saccharinum
CGATTACGAAATGCAAAATGCTCCAACCAAACTGCGACTTTGCAAGCGCCTGACGCACTGTGGGTGAGATCTTTTTTTACTGCAGCTAGTTTTTGATATCTTCTGAATTCAAATAGGCCTGTCCTCGATTTTTTAACAACTTGAATTTTGAGGTTTTGACCAGATGTCAGGGTGTCTGGGTCAATATGCGACAGGTCTCAAACCCGGAACCTGGAGACGCTTGCTTAAATGCTCAGAGAACACGACTGACATTTTGAAACTTTGGGATCATGATGCTTGCCCGCATGGTAAGAACATGTTCTTTTATGTATTGTAGAAAATAATTTAATATTTTACGGTAAATATTCATTACAATTGAAAGACAATATGTTTCTTGGTAATGTCATTCGTTTAAATATCGTGAAAAGTAAATAAAAACAAGCTGTCTGTAACCGCACTACTAAATATAACAGTAACCTCATTTCATCGAAGTTCCAGGTTAAGATAAAGATAAAATAAATTTTATGAACGATATCAGGACTTTGGCTAACGGCCATCCCGACTAAGTTTCAGGAATAACAACAAAGAATACGACACCATTGTAACCACAAACATTCCGCCCAAAGAATTCACCGCTATCGTATTTTTCTGTGGGTAAACTCGCTTCGATAAGAGTTCTGGAAGACTACCAATTGAGTTAAAACTTGTGTGTCTCTGTTCGTCGTTCAACACAGCTGATTTTCACTTCTCTCCAATCTATTGAAATATAGTTGAAGATGAACTGTAACTTCGAGTAAAGGTTGTTACAGAGTATTATTTCCAGATTGTAAAAATTGAAATAACGACGTTCAACCAAATAATGAATTAGTTGAGCTACATTAAGACTTTGTTGATGCTCTCTACATCCATCTTTTGTTTCAACATATATACGCATAGGAAGCAAAGACGTTCAGTTTTCCCGTTTATAACAGAAAATCACAAGCGCATGCATACAGCGGTAATATATAATATCTCCTTTTTGATTTAATTTTACAACTGAAAGTATTATCCTCTACTTTAAATCATCAAATCCGTTCCTCACAACACCGTTGAGGGTTTATAATACAACATATCTTATTGTCATTATCTTCATGAACATATTGTAATGGAACATATTTAAATATTAAACAAAACTCTAAATTTCTCGGCCTGATGTTAGAAATACAATTTATTATTATTAAATACACATAGTTGACGCACAACATCACGTTTCGACTACGTCTGTATTCTTCATCGACAAATAAATATGGTCTGACAGCAATAAGAATTCAAAGATTGAAAGAACAATAAAAAGGCAAATGATTCTGTTAATAGTACACTTGATGAAAGTTACAGGCGTAATCAAAACGTTGTGTTTTGCGTTAAAAATGTGTATTTTTATGCGAGTTAAAAAATCAAGTGTACAAGTATTTTTAACATCGGGCCGTGAAACTTGATTTTTGTTTAGTAGATATTGTATTGGCTTCTATTTAACTTGTATATATGGGTACTACAATCGTCCATACACGCTGTTGCATACGGAAATACTAACAAATGACAACGAAACCAGATATCTGTTTCTCTTGTTAATAAGTGTAAGTTTACCAAGACATCATCTAAACCTTCAACAAAGAAACGGTATTTATGTAAATTGAAAGGGTAACATTCAACTTAAAGAATGGAGACTACAACAGTCAGCGTAAAATGTGTTAAACATTGAAGCTAGTGTTATAACTTAATGAAATATTCGAATTAAAGATAGCCAAGAAACTAATTCGAAAAACCTAATTCAAGAAACAAGAGACTGTGGATAACAGTGTTGTAAAAACACTGAACATAAACACATAACACCTACCGGAAAATATCAATAAATGCAACAAATACCAAACCTGAGACATACATGCAGATCTGATGAGAGGATAAAAATTAAAATTTGGTAAAACCCTATCTGACATAAAATGAACAACCGGAACAATCTAATTACAAATACTAGACACGTCAAAGAAACTACCTGGAACGTATGTATTACCCAGAATAGGATTCCGAAGATCGAATTAAGATCTTGTTGAAGCTTGTGTCCTTCCGCCATATTGTCTGCGAAGTGGGCTGTGACTTCCCAGCTGGAAACCAGATCTATTGATCATAAGGCACCTGCACCATATTGACTCCTGGAACTCCAGGAGACATTCCTAAGCATCCCGGCTCAGAACCATGGGGGGTTCTGTAATCCATACGCGACAGATCGTTACCTGTCCGAATGCCGGGATGGAACTGAGATGATCTGTCGAATGACCTTCGGGCCAACGAACAATATGAGCACTAACTCTTGACAAGCAAGAGTAGTAGATATCTGGACTTCCGACTTACACACTTCACCAAGGACTACTAATAAAACAGAAACACTGGGCAGTAGTCTTAGAAACATATCAATGCTGGAAAATGTCCAATCCACCCCTGAGAGGCCAAGTACCCATAGCAAATACCCAGTGGTGTCTAAACATATGAAATGACCCACCGATTGCTCTCTAATTATTACAACTACTGTTAATTAAACTGAGATTTCGATCCGGAGCCAGTTACAAACTAAAGCTGTCGCTTTGTTTAATCTTAAGATCTTGTGGCAGAGCCTGACCGGTGGAATGCCTGACCCAGCAATATTCTGATCATGCCACAGAAAAGCATACAGCAGGAATGCAAATCCTGTTTCTACACAATGAAGACACCGTTAAGCAATGCATTCTCTAAAAAATAACCAACATAACATAACTGAAACTGCTTCATGCCCCACATCTTCAAACAACATTCCTCCTTGAGGAAGCCAAAGAAATATATATTTTATTGAATCTACCTTGAACTCTCATATACACATAACTAGTTCAAGCCATCACATTAATATCTTATTGAAAACAAAAATTTTGAAACTGATCTTGTCTGTAAAAACAATATTGAAGCTTAAATTTCTTTCTTGATGGGAGAAAAATAATTGAATATAAGATGTTCAAAAGTCTTTCAAGTTCAAAGGTTGTCATTTCTTTCCTTAAATAAAGTTAAAAAATCAAGAAGCGTTCTAAAGTTCGTAAATAATTATGAATTTCAAACAATTTTCCAATTGTCCAACGTATTTTCATAAACTTGAGGATTAACTGAGCACGAGAGGAAAGGAAACTGGTAAACCATTCCTCTATATACCACCAAAGAGCTCTGTAAAACAGACGAGCACACAATACAACAAAATCCAATCCACCTTTTTGATTGATTCTGTCGGGGTTCACAGACTGAACTACTGCTCTTGGAGTAAACACCCCATTCACAGACATGGAAGAGAGCTCTTGAACTGAACAACCGAAAAAGGGAGCAGGACCCTCAATAGCAATTTATAGGTCACTGATAATCCCTGTGAGTCTACTTGTTCATAGTCGAAACCACAGTTGTTCGAAAAAAGATGGCCAAATTCTCGGAACACGCAAAATCACCAGAATAGCATAGGTTTCCCTGACTCCCTAGCCATTTCGAACCAATAGTCCGGCAGCTCCTGATCGTTTAAAGACAATCATATTTAAAATGAAACTCTCAACGTCACATTGAAATATTGGGTTTAGTGCAGATAAAACAAAGAATTTCAAGGATGACAGAGATCACTGAACGATGATTTTACGTCTCCAGAAGAAGAAAAATAATATTGCACAATTCTGGGAAAACTCTTTGATGGCCAAAACACTGTCATCAAAGAACTAAAAGATTGAAATGTCAATAGCTTAAACACCAGCAATTTAATACACTGTCCATATTGAAGAAAACAGAACACTATAGAAATTTAAGTCTAGTCCTTCAGCTATAATAGTCTTCAACGAGTGGCAGGTAAAGTCTCGGTATTGGTGAAGGTTTTCGGAACGTAGTGACGTAAACAGAAAAAGTAACCTTTTCTTGATACCGGAAACATTCATAAACTTGCGAAAAATTACGCTTGCGAAAAATACTTGAAACTTTGTAAAATGTTGGCAGCATTGTTAACTTGAAACAAACTACTGAACTATGTTTGACTTTTTGTCAAACCCGATAGCAAAACGACTCTCATAAAATCAATGGGTATTACCATTAAAACTGTAATTGCTAATCATTTTCCAAACCTAGAAACGATTAGAATTCACAGAAAAATATCCATTGTAAAGGAACGACAACCATACAATTACAATGTAGTTGAAGAAAACCAAAGTTGAGATTTTTCCAAACTGTAAAGAACCTTGCAGTCACAGCAATCTGAAAACCTTAGATAACACATGCACCAGGGCAACATAGACTTCAATCTGACGTAAGCATAAAACCGGAGCTGCTGTGATGAGAGCCGACTTTCGTTGTTAGAGATCAAATGATATCCTCGCAAGGAAGGAAGAGAAAGAGAAGAAATTTGTCCACACGAAGAATAGAGAAAAAGGAGTTAGGTAGAATTCGATCCAGTGATTCATAACTGCGGTAGAATACTTCCGATAATAATCCATTTCAAACCGACGAAAAGGTTACTAAAAACAATTCTCAGTACTCAATGATTTTTTCTTATCTCTAAACATACAAGAACGAACAATTCTGGAGCAGGCATCTTTCCACATCCTGGTCTCAAAATTATCTCGATTCTCGCACACAAAAGTGAATTCCAAAATCACAAACTGAAAACGCGGGATTCAATCTACCACTGATTCAAACCTAGTTCTAGCCAAGGAAACATCAAAATTCTTCCTGGAACTAGCGACACTCGACGAGAAACGGTCTTGGACGCTCAAATTATAACACTACTAAAATAAGGTAAGAATTCAATATTATAACATGAAGTTTCACGGAACACTTCAACGTGAGATTACATAAACACCAAAAACACAAGAAAAACATTCCTAACGTCACTCTCATACATTTGAGGAACTTTAGAAATGTGGAAAATCCTTCTTACATTTCGAAACGCCTTTCCACAGGAACTTCAAAATTACTAAAACAAGAAAAGAAAAACTCGTATTCTCTCACTTACACAAATTAATCAAAACTACGTGGAACGAGTAGGATTTCTAAGAGGTCGGAGCAAACATTTGAAATATTAGAATGAATTGAAAAATTGACGGGGAAGAATCATTTAAACTACTGCAACCAACCAATCACAAATAAACAACAGTAAACTAAATAGAATGATGCGCCATAACTTAATGAAATAATGGAATTAAACAAATCTAACAAACAAATTCGAAACTCCTTATTGAAGAACAAAGGGGTGGTGGATAATCAGTGTGGAGAAAACACAGGACATAAACACTTAACACTTACAAAAAGTTCATAAATGCAACAAATACCAAACTTGTGAAATAATGCAGATCTGATAAGAGGGTAAAAATAAAGTTCGGCAACCCTATCTGATACCAAATATAGGCACCAAATAGGAACAAACTAATTACAAACACTGGGTCCATCATAGAAACTACCAGAAACGTGTGTAGGGTCCAGATCAGGAGTCCAAAGATCGAACTAAGATCTTGTTGAAGCTTCCGCCCTTGCGCCATAAATTCTGGCTCGGGACCGTGGGGCTCTGTAATGCATCCCTGACAGATCGCTACTAAGAGGCTGTCCGAATGCCAGGATGGAACTGAGATGATCTGTCGAATGACCTTCTGGGCAACAAACAACATGCGACACTCACTCTTGGCAAGCAAGAGATATTAATGCCCGGACTTCCGATACTTCCGATTTCCAAACTTCCCTAAGAACTACTAAAAGGACATAGAAACACTGAGAACTTAGCTAAAGGACTAAAAGGACTTAGCATTTCATCCATGCTCAAAACCGTCCAATCCACCTACAGTATGAGAGCCCAAGCAGGGAAATCCAGGCAAGTACCCCGTGGTGTCACTCTATTGTCTAAATATATGATCCACCAATTGCTCTCTAGTCTAACTAACTAACTCTATGGCTTATGAAATTTGCAAGTTCATCGCCGCAGTAACAAACGTTCGCCATTGGATTCTATCCTGGGCAATATCAAGCAAGTTTCCATCAAGAACACCTATTCCTAGGAGATCTCTTCTAATATTGTCCTCTTAACGACGTCTCAGTCTTCCCAATGGCCTCTTTACATCCGGCCTTCCAACCAAGAGAGAATATAATCTGCGTTTCCCCCCCCCCATCCGAGCTACATGGCCTGCTCACCTTAGTCGTCGTGATTTCATTGTTTTTACAACATCTGGTGAATCGTACAGTCCGTGGAGTTCTTCATTATGCAGTCCCCTCCACTCTCCAGTCATCTCGTTGCGTTTCGGCCAGTATATCTTTCTCACAACCTTATTTTCAAGTACACGTAATTTATGTGCTCTCTAATCACACCTACTATTAATTAAACTGAGATTTCAATGCTAAGCGAGTTACAACCTAACGCTTTCGCTTTGTCTAATCGACTGCTTTCGTTGCAAAGCAGTCACTGACTGGTCTAAGCTCGGTGGAACGCCTGACCCAGTATTATTCTGATCATGTCACACAAAATCATACAGGAAAAATGCAAATCCTGTTTCCACACAATTAAGACATCGTTAAGCAATGTATTCTCTAAGAAATAACCAACATAATATAATTCAAACTCATTCAAGCCTTCTGTCTTCTAAGAACAACATAATACAGGAAGCGCTGACATTAATTATAACATTTGAGATTCAAGAAGAGAAAATACGTCATTCTATCTGTATTGTTGTCCGGTAAACGGAATTATATTTATCCACAGTGATAAATTAATTATCATAGTGTACAAGTATTAAGTCCGTACACTCAGATCTTTCAACGGAAGCTGTGACTTATTTTGCTACTTCAAATTTCGTGCAAATCTAGGCCAGTATTGTAAACTTTGGATCTCAACTTGTAGAGTTCTTCACTCAAAGTAATTTGTTACTAGGTCACCAATTCAATGAATCCTTATAAACCTGTAACCAGTACACGTTAAACGTCAAAGTCATGCGATATCTGTTAAACTTTTCAGATATGATTCCATTTGTAACGTAATGTATAATGTAACAGTAGTATAACGTGAAATTGAACCATAACTCAACTCTCGAACTGTGTAAATTTTTTTGCCGCATTTGCGTCCTTTTTTTACTAAAAAAAATCACTATACCTTCTGAGTGTCTCTCAGGTTACGTAGGTCATGCAACATGTGCATTATTCTGTGGCCAAGTATTCCCAATTAGTTATTAGTAGAAGGTGTTTTAATGGTGTTGTCAATAATTATTGCTGTCCACCTTCGTATATTAAAGACCTTCCTGTACTAAGTTAAAAATGGCAAATAAGACTAATATCTACATCAGAAGCTCGATATTCAGCCTGTTACTTGTTAATACTTACCAAATGATTTTTATCATCATAAAATATAACAGAAACCGACATTTGCGACGGTTACTCTCTCATAGTAAAATGGACAAAGGAACAAAATCCATATTATCCCCATTAGTCTCAATTTTGAGACTTCGTAGCTTAGGAAGAAGAGCTTGTGAAAAGATGAAGAATAAAAGAAATGAATGCATAAAAGTAGAAAAATGGGTTATGAGGGGAGAAGCTTCAAATGCTCCAAGTGTATGATTTTTACACTTTTCCCGTCTTCTGTCTTCTATATATCATACAGATCAATTTATTGCAGCCTGTTCCAGGAACATAAAATGAGGGAAACGATACAGATTTAGTGCAAAATCTATCGACACTGGGTGCCAAGTGTGCAGTATTATTCAAGAAAATTCCAATATAGTTGGAGCAAAGAATTGTATCAAAAGAAACCTATATAAAATTTTCTGTCACATGAAATATGAACACTTAAAATGTATAGATTTAAAGGCACACAGGTGGTTTGGGAAAGAGATGGAGGCGCAGAAAGTTAAAGGTCGAGACTCCCGCGCGATGATTTATTTAGAAGATGAGAAAATAAAGTAGTTAAGCATGATAAAAATAGAAATAAGTGATTGGTTTGCAATGAGAAAATGTTAAAAATAGTTTCAAGTTACTAACAGAAATAAAATATCATAGCTTTTTCTTTTGTAACTAAATCTGAAAGGTACGTTGTGTATAAAATCTAAATATATATGATGATTTTTTATACATCGTTGAAGTAGTGGTAAATTTTGTGAATATCTGGAAGACACTTTAATGTGGAACAAAATATTGACATTTAAACGCTGATAGTTCTATGGAATTCTGGAAGCTTCTTCCTAACCCGTGTTCCGTTTCACAACGTATGATTTTCACCGCCTTCTAAAGATAAATTTGAAGAGAACTATAACGAATTATGTAAAGATTTTTCTTCATAATTCAAAGCACTTAACGACAAAAAAGACTGTCTTTCAAGAACACGCAGATAATTGGTTCTCGTCTCCTCTTGTAGGACTCTTCATTCTCTCCCACCTCGCCATCCTCATTAAACTTTCCCGATTTTCCAATACCTCTCCAAAGACCATCGCTCTCTCTACTCTTGCTTAATTTTCAGCACCGTTTTTACTGACAAATCTCTGTAACCTACAGTCTTTAAAGTGTTATTGACTGTTAAACGTTCTAGATTCAGTGTTGCCAGTGTTTTTTCATTAACTTTCTGTTAAACACCTTTTCTTTTAGTTATAATTATTGCGGTATTAATGGATAACATGAATTAGAATCATATGCAACTATGTGACGCTTTTTTAAACATTGGTTTTAAAGAATCGTAAGAGATTCGTAACATAATAGAAAAGCATCTTTGACAACCGTGGAATCAAAAGAAATCATCAACCTTCTAACAATTAAATAATTTTCAAACATACAACATTTGAATTTACCATCGTTTTGAAAAATATTCTTTATATTCATTGAACTTCGCTGTAATGCAATTATAAAAAATCTGAAAGAAGATTATAAGGCATTTCAATAGTAACGACGTTTCTGGTAGCAGCCGAACCACCAAGTCTCAGCTACGTCAACATAATAATGGCGTGAAAAAGAAGATGCGTGGGTTTTAATTGGGTTTTCGATACCGTAAAATGTTTAACGTTACAAAGCGAACTTGTGACTATTCTATGTTTCTTTAATTAGTAGATGGACAAGAAATTCAATTTAGATGACAATAAATTTATTGTGAACGTAAAGGGTAATAAAAGAATATAAAATATGGTTAAAAATTTGTAGCATACAACTTTAAAACAAGACTGCTTATATGCTATCTTACTTTGTTGTAATTTAACCAAAGTATGATGATGTAGCATTCGGGAGGTCGTTAGTTCGATCCCAATGACCGACCATCCTGACTTTTTTTTTCAGGGATTTTAGTTAGTCACACAAAGAAAACGCCGAGATGGCACCTTCAACATAGGATCTAGTCGACAACTTCCCGAATCCTTTCCGCTTCCCCTTTCCCGGCCTGAGCCTTAGATACCTAAAATACATAAATAAAATTCAAATCAACTCAAACAAAGTGTGAGAAAAATAACTTATTATTTTCAAAATGGAAATATTTCTCCCACAAGCGATATTCCAAAATCTTCACTACTAAGAAAGTAGATATTCCGCGAATAATCAAGAATTAATAAGACTTGAGAGGAAGAAGCTTATCAGAGGAAAAACGTAGTTTTAGATCTAGAAAATCTATCGAAAACCAGATATGCATTCGAGATAGAACTAACCATCAAATTCAGCGCCTTGGAAGAGTTAGAACACAAAGAAGATAGCAATAGCAGAAATATAATAAGAGAGGCAGCCAAGGAAATAGCAGGCACAGTGTTTAAAGTAAGCCGGAACAGACCGGAACGCCGTTGCAGTAAGAAATATAGAACCGGAACGTTGTTCCTGTAAGAATAATTTGTGAGCCACGCGTGTCCCTTCGAATAGTAAGAATTACAAATAACTGTAAATGTACTTCCTTACTTTACATGTGAAAACATTTTGGAGAAGAACTTGACGAAAGTAGGTGTTGGGCCTACATCAGTTTCCGAAAATTCGACTCTGATAATATATGTAAGGATCTGTCTAGACGATAAGCCATAATTAATCACATTTTTCTCTGAAATCGTACAACTCTTAGAAACAACTATTGAGGACTGTTGAAGCAGTATTAAATACCTTGGGAAGAAATGACTTCAAGAAACGTTGGTTAGAAAAACCCTGGATAGGAGAGTGTACAGACGGATGTAGTGTCATGCTAGATTCAAGTGCTGGAGTGTGTGCCATGTTGTTAAAACATTTTCCAGATTTAATTATATGGTATTGTATTAACCATTGTTTGGAACTTGCCGTGATGCGACTCAATCCACAGCAGGTGTAAACACTTTTTTTAAAAAACTGTAAGCGTTTTAGTCAATCCTCGAGAAACGAGTGTCAGTTAGAATCATGCGCTGTTCAGAATTAAATGATATTGAAAATGAATGGCAAGATACTGTCAGTTTATCATTGGGTTAGTCCAGTGTCTGCGGTGCAGAATGACTTTCAAGTATTGCATTCACATTTTCTTCAAGTTTTAGTGAACATGTCTAGAGATTAGTGTGAAAGAGTGAGATTTGAAAGTTTGGCAAAATTTCATATACAGGATTTGTAGACAACGTTCCACTTATGTGCAACGCTTTCGAAGAAAAAAAAATGCCGTTTCTTCACAGTAGCAATGTATCCTATCCAGAAACTTAAAGATTAATTGAAAAAGAAATACCTACATCACGGTCCTGAAAACATATCTAGGATTATATTAGCAACCTGATATTCTGCCAATCAGACTATTCAGAAGAGCTGAAATTGTAATGGTTGAGAAGGTCACAATAAATCCTAGCGAGGTCATTCAAGCTTTTGTAAATTGACTTGAACGAAGAAGTTGGGAGAGAGCCGAGGAAGTAGAGACAAATCGAACAGCTTACGTGCAACAGCTGGATGAAATTCCTGTCTTGAACTCACAAGGAACACTCACCGTGTCAGAGCGAATTTTGAAGGAAATCGTAAGTAGGTAGAATGCCTAGGTAAACCTTCACACTCAACAAATAGTGACAGGGAACCCGAGAAAGATGAAACGTTGAGAGCAAGTAAATTCAATACAAAGTGTGGAAAATGCCTTTTCTTTTATAAACTGTTACATATATTAAACAAGTGGCTATTAATACATAGTGGGCCGGAGGTGATACATGCTGGATGGTATAACGACAATGGCCGCCATCTTGAAAGCTGCTATCTTCACTATGCTCAATTTTTTTTTAATACAATAGTAAGTGGGCTATGTGATATATCAACCTGTGTTAGAATATTCTAAGAAACCCAATGACGAAGTAAATTTTCTATAACTGTATGACAAAATGATACGTGAAATTGACCTGGAGAAGGTCACTTTCACGTACCATTACACCTTCTTGAAATTCGGACTTCATTTTTCGTTAGTGAATTTAAAACTTTATAGTGCACTTCATGTTTCGGCCATTAGAATCATATTTTCCAACATAACGTTACCTCGTATGTAGCCGTTTGGTTTTCGTTCCTTCAACTGTTTCAACACAAACGTTTCCATTTTTTTTCATCATTCGGCTAAGACATTCTCCAGATCAATTGTACATGCCAGTTTGTCGTACAGGATTAGAGTTATGAAAAATTGACTTCGCCATTGGGTTTCTTGGAACATTCCAGTACAGATTGATATGTCACATGACTCATTTACTACTTAAAATGTTTGAAGCACAGTCAAGATGGTGGTCATTGTCGCGATACCATTCAGCATTTATCACCGACTGTCCAGTATGCATTAATAGCCATTTGATTTCAGCATATTTAATAGTTTATAAAACAGAAGGCGTTTTCCTTACTCTGTATTCGATTTACTTGCTCTCTACGTCCCATCTTTCTCGGGACACACTATAGCTTTAGCTGCGAATGTTTACCTAGGCACTGTACCTACATACGAATTTTTATCAAAATCGGGCTCACAAAATCTGGTGAGTGTTCATTGTCAGATATGGATTGGAAATCAGTCGGCAATGTGAGATACGGAGAAAGTCATAAGTTCAAACGAATCAAACGTGATTCTTATAATATGATTTTAGAAAGGTGCGATCGAGAAATTCGCAGGTAACTGTCGAAATTAATATGTCCAATAAATACTTGTAAGCACAGCATTATGTGAGAGAGAGACCGAGTCAAATTAATCTAATATTAACTGACATTAGAAATAGAATGAATGTGAAACATCTATCTGAT
>JAGDQP010044278.1:1025-15954 GCA_022664845.1 Lepisma saccharinum
GACTTTTCTTCATTTTTATGTTTTTTATAGAAATTGTGAAAAGTTTGCTTCGTGTTACTTCTTCGTAAGGGGTCGAGGGAAAGGGATGAGTGAATGCACAGCATTGCACACCGATATTGAAGACTAAATATCTTTAAAACGGTGGGAGATATAAATATCATTCGAATGGTCATTTTTCATTTCTCAAATATCAGCCAGTAGTGTCAATAAAATAAAAGTTCCCTTTTCTGATTCTACATGCAAATATATAGTAACGTGTTTTGGTAAACAGAGTGAGTCACGTGGCATGAAGCTGACATTTTTGCAGCGGAAAAAAACACTTAAAATAGATATAAAAAGAAATTCATATTTTGGAGAACATTGACCATTCATATATAATAAAAATAGAGTACTTGTCACCGACAGGCTTTACACCTAAATAGGTACAAAATATTTTTAGATATGCACCAATATGAATAGTTTCAAATTATATCTGCTAGTTTAGAAATAAAAAAATTGTAAATATTTCCTTAAGGTAAAAGTAAAGGCTGAATTTTGCTAAATAAATTAAACAACATCCAGATACACCAAATGACCACATTTCTGGACAATCACCCTGTATACGGACTTGGCGTAGCATTCGGGAAGTCGTGGGTTCAATCCCAACGGCCGACCATCCTCACTGAGGTTTTTCCTCAGTCACACCAAGCAAATGCCGGGATGGCACTTTCAACTTACTCCCAGGCCGACACCTGTTGCAGCCTGAACCTTAGATGCCTAAAGACCATAAATAACATTCAATTCTTCTTCCTGTATACCGAATATTAAAAAGGGGGTATTTATTACATTTTTAAAAAAATGAGTTATTCATCGTCATCGGTGTCTTCGTAGCTGAAATTTTAATTCAGATTCTCATAAATTTTCTATCTTTGCACCCCAAACCTCTTTCAAAATTTCATAAAATTCTCAGTTGATTGCTTCCTCTTAATCAATAATGCTACATACACCTCCTTACTTTTCGTTATATATTTCTGCCCTATCGTTGTTAATAGACCAATAGCACACCTTGTTCGAATACAGCAGTCTCCCATCGTCATGCTGTATAATATGTATACTTTAACAAGAAGAAACTTCAGTCATACTGTTATTCAGTGAGTGACTCTGCGAACTTTCGTTGCATTCTTTGTAATGGAAAAATTATTGTGTATAAATTTGGCGCATTTCATAGCTACGCGACTTTTGTTTTCGTCTACTCTGAATGCGAAAATATCTTTTTTATATTCATCAATTAAGATGCATGCTTGAAACATATTTAACCAGTAATGCGCATATGCATGTGATTATCCACGCGTCAGCTCATGGACAATATTGGCATACTTCGTACGTTGAGAAACAGATTATCGACGAAGGTTGAGTGTTGTCATAAATGAGTTAGGGGCATACTAGGAGAAAAGCTCTGATCTCCCTTGATGCCATTATTTTTTCAATTGTTAATCCACTGCTTGTTACGGTACTCCCTAGTTGTGTTCTGAGAAAATGCTCATTTTTTAATGTTGATTTGATGAGATTTCTTCTAAGTAGTTCTGTTTTCTGTGCAATATGGTAGGCGGGATAGTAGAGGTTCATAGTTTGTTTCTTTAAAAGAGAAATACATTCCGTTCCATATTCTTTGAATAGAAACTGTTTGTATTTTTTTTAAATATTACTACCCTTATTCAGCATCGTTTTAAAATATAACTGCAGGCCTCACTTTTCCCACTTAAAGTCACTTCTTTCTGGAATTTGAATTTGAATTTAAGGTTCAATCGCAGTGGGCCTTCCCGCCCCCCTCACCCTACGTCAAACTTCTTTCTGGACTTGTAACTTTTTTCCCTAGTAATTATCCATGTCTTCGTATTTCCTTTACAAATCGATACTCTGGAAATTTGTTGTGTATTATTGTTTTATTATCATCATTGTTAGTGACTATCGAGCAGCCGTGGCTCAGTGGTAGAGCGTTGGCTTAGCATTCGGGATGTCCTGGGATCGATCCCAGCGGTCAACCATCCTAACTGATTTTTTCAGGGTATTTCCTCAATCATACCAAGCAAATGCTGGGATGGTACCTACAAAATAGGCCCTGGTCGTCTACCTTCCAACATCCTTTCCCCCACCCTATTCCGTCCTGAGCCGGAGATGCCTAAAGGCCTTAAAATATTTTTTTAAAAAATTGTTAGTTACTGTGTTGTATTCTAGGAGAAAAATCAGGGATTTCCGAAAAATTTCCGTAAAACGAACCATTTATCATAGTTCAAGGAAATAATTTTCAGTGCACCTGTATATTTCGTGTGCATTGTATTAAAGAAGTAAATGATGATATTTTTGAACAAGCGAACCTTTTTCCAGTCAAGCATGTCATTTATGGAGAAGCTGTTTCAGCTGTTTTGAGCGAAGTAAATGAGAAAGAAAAACTTGCATTTATGACGGATGCTCAAAATCACTACATTGACTGCTGTAAGTATATTGTTTAGAAGGGTTTTCGTAGCAAGAAATTTATGTAAATATTTTAGATGCCTTCATCCGAATGAAAGACTTGAAAAACAGAACATAACTGGTATTGTAGCTCTTAGCAAGGTTTCTGGTGATATGATAGATTGCTGGACTAATGGAAACTTCTGCAAATTGAGAAGGTCTTACAGATACATGAAAGTGGTAGGTTTGATGATTATTACTAACTGTTCAACACGTAATAATTGTCAAGGTTGTGATGGCTTGTCTGTCAAGTAGAAAGGATAACATAGACTCTTCCTCTAGTCATGTTTTAATAGTATTTGTTTTGTTTTATTTTTGTTTGTTCAGTGTTGTTAAATTTGAATTGTATTTATGACCTTTAGGTATCTTTCGGATTAGACTGGGATAAGGTAGGGGGAGAGGAAGTCGGTCAGGGCCTATTGAGTATCATTCCAGTATTACCCTGGTATAACTGAGGAAAACCCCTAGGAAAACCTCAATTAGGATGACCAACCACTAGGATCAAACCCAGGACTGCGAAGCCAACACATTACCAATAGCGCTACGGTTCTCGGTATTCAGTGTTATCGAGCACTAGAGAATAATTTTCGGAAATATATTGTAATAATTATGTTAAGTGCCACCTAATTTCCGAAGAAATATAAAATAAGTACTAGAAGAGGGTTACAAAATAGCTCCATTATGATAATCCTAAATGAAAACCTTTCAACTTAACAAGATAATGTTTATTATCTACATCATCAATACATATGCCTAGAAAAAGAAAAGTTAACAATGTGGACACCGTTTAGTTTACATTATCATAAACTTCAGTCCCACAACTTGGCTCATCTCATTGACTTCAGTTATTTCGTCTCTTTGGTTTCGATCTGTACATGACACGAATCATAATAATAATAATCATAAAAAAACAACAAAAAAATCACATTTTGTTTGTACAGGTAAAGGTTAGAGTTATTCACTTTCACAAACTGCAACAAGAAATAATATGAAACTAAGTACACCATAAATAACATGCAATACAAATTTATTTTAGTATCAAACACACATTTCAAAAAACTTTCTTACATATCTTTGTAACCGTTCCAAAATATATATATTTCAAATTTTTGGACTGCATATTGCCATAATAGTTGCATTTTTTTTTCTTCTTTTTCTTAAATAGAACGTATGTCATAAAGATGAGACTTTATAATCTGGATTAAATTTTTTACAATACAAGAATAGAATAGAAAGACCAGGAGAAAAGTATTTGTCAAAAAAATTGACGATGTAGTATTTAAGAATTCCATATCTGATTTTTATACATGCCGAATTCATGGGCACATTGTAAGCTAAAGAATAGAATTTCATGATAGAATTTGCTGAGAAAGAACAACACAATATTTATTATAACAATCTGTAAAAGTTAGATTTTCAAAAGTGAAGTATTTATAAAAATACTTTTTTTTTTTTTTTTTTTATTCTATAGTCAATAAGTTTCTTTTATGTAATGATTTTTAGACGCTTTGCTTGTGAATACAAGAGTTCGTTTTTATTTTGTTTCGTTTATTATATTTGTTTTAACCACCACCACCACCACCAAGTTCTTCTTCATATTGTTTCCTGAAGCAGTCACCAACAGGGAAGAAGTCCCAGCACCTTTGCTGGTACATGTTCCATACGTACGTTTCTTGACCCGTGTATTCAGTGTCAGGTTTATTGATCAAATGCATTAAGAAAAACCTAAAGAGAAAAAATAATATTATTTGTCAGAATACGTGTACAAGAAGAGTCAATAGAAACAACTAAATAAAAAATAGATTTATCAAGTTTTCACTTGCTTGGCTCTCGCAGAAATAAAAAAGGTTTAATTATTTTTCCGAATTCTCAATTCCTCTTCGGAAATCATTCTATTGTATCTGGTGGGAACCCATTGAATTAATTGTTCAAAATCCACCGAAAAACGTTGGTCCCGTTCTTAGAGCGTCAACTTTTCCTTCATTTCATAGAAGGTAACGGCAAGCGACCATTGAGTCACCTTTCTCATGAACTTTCTGAAACCAAACTACCAAAATTCTTTGACCACTTTCACTACGAACACACGCATAAAAAAAAAAAAAAAATCCCACCAACTTAGCAAAATAAACTCAAGGCCAGTTTTATGTATTTTGTGGACTAAGGACTAAAAGTGGTCAATTTCTGCACTAGAAAGGAAAGTAGGAGAATTCAGTGATTTTATTACATGATGATTGACAAACGTTATTGTGCATATTGCAAGAACGATTACCACTCTTCGATATCCGGTTTCTTTATAATCAAATTGCCTTTTACCCCGAGAGTAATGAAAATAATATAGGAAAACTAAATACAAATTGGTTTCCGATCGTATTGACATCGTTTGTTCAAGAAGACACTGAAAGTTATTACATGTTCTGCAGTTTCTTTTGCCCAGTATATATACCGGGCAGAAGTTGGGAACATGGCGTCTCCTTAGCACTAGTCCTTACCAGTCCGCTATATCCATTTTCTCTCCTACCATGTAGAAACGCTTCTGCGAAACGTTGCCGCATTTTTAATTGTGTCTGTGAAGTTCCTGTCTCAGCATTCTACTATGTAAGTATCCTTTACATAGTAGAATGCTGAGACAAGAGTACAGGAATTTCACAGGCACAATAGAAAAGCGGCAACGTTTCGCAACAGCGTTTTCACATGGTAAGAGAGAAAAAGGACAGAGCGAACTGGTGCAGGACTTGGGCTAAGACGCCATGTTGCCAACAGATACTGGGTAACAGTGTGGTCGGGTTATGGAGGCGGGAGAATGACTAGATGAGTCGGAGGAAAACACCAAATGGAGAAGAAAGTGCGGAGGTTACTAGGAGTAGGTAAGGGGCTTCCTAAAGAAACAAGAGGATAAAGAATCAGAGTGAGGGAGGAAATAATAAAACAATAATTACATAAATATATATGTAATTGAATACTCCAGTTTTGTAGATTGTAAGCTCACTAGAACAAGTGCTCGAAATAGGACGGTATACGCCGGTATGATATACCGGTACTTCGTGTTATTTTTCTTAGTATATAGTCACTTTTCGACAAATTATCATGTTTAGACGGTATAGCTGACGTTGCTGCTTCGGAAATCTACCATCACTTCTAAATTTCCATTTCGAGCACTGACTAGAACTTACACGCGAGTAGAGTATTTGTAGAAGTTTACAAAATCAAACTTCCTTACAGAGCTGTTGGAACCTTGATTTAACTCTCATCTGGCCGAATATTTTTTCGAAGTTCTTTTAATTTCCAGCTCAGAATGGAAGCAAGACTGAAATTATATCAGGTATAATTTGTGTTATGTACGCTTTTGGAGAGGAAGCTTAATATGGAGGAACGTAAGACTGTAACACGGGTGTGTTAGAGAATAATTATGAGTTCGTATGTGTCTATTGCGTGTATATTAAAGAGTAAAAATAATACTTACATGTAATTGGCTAAATTGTGCTCTTGGGCAACGTGTGTATCGAAACCATGCGGAACTTTGTCAAAATAGTCTTTGCCTATTCCACATATAAAGCAGTTGGATTCCATGTCTTCTTTTACGCTCTCCAACTGGTCTCTCAACTCACCGAATGCATCAATGATCAAACCTGAAAGGGGATAATATTGGTTATTTCTTAGTACTTAATGAAACACAAAATAAGTAGACAATCACCATTTTATGTATTAATACGGAGTATACATCTTACATTCTGTGTGGACTAAACTTGAAACATTTTGTATATTATTCAGTGGAATTTGGTTCTACTCATCACGAAAAACGTCTCCAAGCTGCTGGAAAGATTGAAGAGACCGCAAATTTGTCTAGAATGATTCAATGGTGTTGAGATGTAGCGATCGTGCTGGCCATGGTAGATAGTGAAGTTTATCTACATATTCCCCAAATCACGACTGTATGTGTTTGAATTTGTGAATGGGGCCTTGTCATCGAGGAATATTGCATCATTAAGGAAAGATTGTCTTGATATATTGGCTGTAAGTGGTTACCCAAAATGTTCTCATATTGATTGGCTGTAATTCTACCTTTCAGCGCAATCATAGAACCATCAGAATATCACGGTATTGCCGCCTATACTGTTATATCCACAGCCATATTTCATTGTTAGAACCAGGCAATCTGGATGTTAAGGTTTCTTGGGTGTTTTGTACGCATAGATGCCGTCCAACCAAATTGCATGTTCCTTTCCAGAAATCATTATCCATGCTTCTAACATTACTGACGTCATCTTACAGAGTTGTCTGTAATCAATGGTTCTGCTTGATGGTGCTCAGCCGTAAATATTTGTTTTGTTAGCTCTCGATAGACTGTATGCCTTACTCTGTGATGAGTTTGTTCTCATCTTCATTATAGGAACTCAAATTATACCACAAGGTGAAGATGCTATTGTTAAAAACAAATACCAATATATGTGATTTTCAGTGCTGTAGCTGAAAAACGTCTGAAAATAGGTGAAAATTGGAAAAGAAAAAATAACGTTAATCCTTTCACTGCGTAATATTTTGAAAGTACATGCAATTTTTGGCTGGAAAAATTAGTTCAACGTATCCCCACCAAGGTTCGTATGCATATACCTTGGCATCCTAAAAAAAAAAAAAAAAAAAAACAATTGTGGGGCACCCCCCCCCAACAAGCATCCCATTTGTCAGACCCTTGAACCTTTAAACGGGTTTTTACGAAAATCATAGAGCTTTACTTTCACAGCCCTGGTCATAGTCATTATCATAGCGATAAGAGTTATAGCTTGTTGTAAAGCTTATGGAACAAATACTCTAGCGAGGTAGGATTTGTGCCAATCCTTCACAATATGAGGAGGAAAACTAAAAGTGTGGAGAAAAGACGAGAATTTTTTATTTCACTGGCCAAAATGGCGGTGAATTCGACACTTCTTAGTAAAGGAAACTCTGCACAACGCTTGTGCGGCTCAAGTAGTTTATCGCAGAAAAGTAGGAAAAAAAATCATAACATGGACCATAGTCGAATTATGCAACAAAAGGAAAGATTCGTGTTTTCGACTATAGTCGAATATAACAGCGAAAGGGTTCAAATAAGTCTTTTTGTCTCTCCTTCTTTCCTCAGCCATGACAGTAGAAAGCTGAGTGTAAATAAATTCGAACGAGTTTTACGCAAAGTTTCCAAGACCTCTTCACTAGAATAAATTCTCCACACATGATAGACTTAGAATATCTCCTTTTATTGAAATGAAAAGCAAACGTACCCTGAATGATAGCTAACAAGATGACAATGACGAAGAAGAAGAATGTGATATCGAACAAGATTCGATAAACTTCGTAATCTTCTCCATCCGGAGGTTCTATGACATCACCAATGCCTCCACCTGCCCTCACACCTTGATACAGATGGAATACGAAACACTGGAAGAGAGAACAAAAATCAATTGACTTAAATCTGAGCTGAAAAAGACACAATTTACAAATTAATATCTTTTTTTTTTAAATCACAATATGTTCACACATTGATACACAGTGTATCGCGGTCTAGTTGTTACGGTAGCGAACTTTGGATTGGGACGTAGTCATGAGTTCTCTTGTCGGCCATTCTAACAGATTTCCAGTTTTCCTCCTGTTTCACCAAGCGAATGCCGTGAATGTACCTACACTCAGATTCTGGTCGCCTGAGTAGTTTTACTTAATAGTTTTAATAGAAGAGTTATTCCGTCAGAGATTGTTAATACATTAACAACGCTATTTTCAAAATTGCTGCCTTACTCGTTTAGCAAACGAACTAATTGTCCTCTGTGTGGTAAATATAGTATTAATTAATATTTTAAAACTAACAAAGCTGTTTCGCAGTACAATGCTTTAATAAGGTTAGGATAAAAATGATCTTGTGAGTGATACGATGCTCGAAGATCCGACTGGAAGAAAAGAAAGTGGGATTTGGGATTTGTTCTGCAGTGGGATTTGCTGCACTTACCAGGTTTGAAGGGTGTATGGGTCCAGTTCTGATCAGGATCGAGTTTAGATTCAGGAGTCTGCAGTAGACTATTTTAAAGCATGAGGGTCAGTCTCGGGTGACGCAGCTAGGATGGATGCACTAGTTCGAGGAGTTTTTAGTGTAACTGAACGCTAGGATGTACTTGGTGAGAAGATAAGAAGTGGAAGAAGTTTCACGGGAAGACCGATTGGAATGTTTGTGATTCTTGGCACAGGTTCAGTTATTTTCTGTTAAGGTGACTGGGGTATCCACAGTCGATGAGGAATGAGGAGAGAGTATTGAAATAGTTTGGAGTAGGTCATCAGAGGAACAGATGTGCGTAGCCTGCACAGCAAGAGTCTATAGGAGAGAGCGTTTAATATGGTATGGATGAGAACTGTTGAAATAGATAGTACATTCTGTTAGTAGGTTTGATGTGGATGCGTTTCAAGTCGATTGTTCTTAAGCCAGAGATCCACATCGAGGAAAATTAATGTGTTCTCTGGAGAAGAACCAAGTGTATTTAACGGAAAAGGCGTAGTTGAGGTCTTGAAGGAATGTTTCTAGTTACTCTGTCCATAGGTCTAGATCAAGATAATGACATCAATATAACGAAATCAAATTAAAGGTTTGACAGGTTCTTTCTCAAGGTGTCCCATGAAAAGGTTGCCGTAGGAAGGAATCGTATGGGTGTTCATGGCTGTGACCTTGATTTGCAGATAATTATGGTTTTCACAGGAGATGATGCTTATGGTAAGGATAACCTGAGTTAGCTGGAACAGAAATGGTGTGATAGGTTTATGGGGATTAGGGCGTGTGTCGAGAAAATTATCAAGGGCGGCCAGTGTGCGAATTAAGGAATTTTTACAAGGGGTGGAGTTGAAATGTAATTCATAACAAAAGAAACGAGATGAATCTAATATTATACTTGCGTATACATGCAGAGTCACATGGGGGGGGGGGGATTTCCCCCTGTTAATTCGTATACTGAGGGTGGCGAGATCATGGGAGAATATTGGTCAAGAATGACGTTATGTCAACTAAAACCAAGACTAGGTCTGGCGGGAGAGGGCCAGAGATAGAATGTATTATGTAGAGGAAGTGGTTGATCTATTTAATATAGGAAGGTACAGCCAGGACGAATAGTTGGAAATGGTGATCAAGAAAAGCAGAGATACTAATTATTTTTCTTGAAGTTCCAATGAACTAATTTGTCCCCGAGGCAACTAAGTTACGGCGCGTTAATTTTCTCTCATGTATTACCACGAAGGCTAACTGCGCCATGGTCTTATTACTTTTCTACCGCACCTTGTATAATGTAGATATAAACAGCTCAGTTATTAAATTAAATTAGATGAAGTCATTACGTCGAAAGATTCCGTAAATAACGCTATGAAAGTAAAAAAAAACAAAACAAAAAAAAAAAAAACAACCAAACAACAACATTAACTTACTGTTAACATGTCGTGACATTTTTTGTCTACGTCCTCATCCTCCTCTTGTACGTAGAATTTTCGGAAGAAGTTGAAGGCTATCACAGTGTATATGTACACAATAATGGTCAATAACATTACAGTCAACACAAGCTGTAAATAAAACAAAAGTTATTATTGCACAGATAATGAATAAAACAAAATAGGAGGGTTAAAAAGGGGAAAATAAATATTTTTTAAAAAAATAAAGGTGTTTATTTCTTAATATTGTATAATAGTTTATGGTAATAATAATGTAAATGCTTATCTGCTTTTAACGATAATGGAAAGGAGAAGTATTGTGTTGAAAAATACAATTTCACTTCGTTTTTAGTACGGTTTATGTGTGTGTGTGTGTGTGTGTGGAAGTACTAACATATTAAAATAACTAACAAGGGTAGATTCCGGTCTGGGAAGATATAAAGATACTAAAATACTTTAAGGCACACTATTTGGCTAGTTTCAAAATAACGTGGGTCAAAGTTTGCATAGTACAATTACCATAAAATATTCCTCACTGTCAGTCGGTCAGTTGGCAGAAGCTGTAAGCTGCTGACTTTACAAGGTAGAGTTTCCAGGTTCGAGCCCCGATACATGCATTTTTTTTTTTTTTTTTTTTTTGGCCAGCAGAATGAGTATGTCATGCATTGTAGTAAATAACAATAATAATAATGAAGGACAATGATAATTGTAAAACATTTTGTTATTCGAGAAACACCCTTTTTGGAACTAGATAGAACATTTGTGATCGAAGAAAGTGTTTCAGAAAACTTGGCTAAACTGTAACATTATTTAAGGTATGCGTAGTAATGTGGTATATGCCACGAAAAATTTATGGGAAGAATAATAATTTTTCATGCATAGAACCAACAAAGAAAATCCTTTGTATTTCAAGGCAGCTGCTCTCTTTCATTGTCAGGTCAACACCGTGGCCGTATTCAACTAGTTTAGTGAAAAACTATTTTTACGCATAATGGTGTTAACGTTTTAATACGACCGTTTTTCGAATAGCAAATTGTTTCCTAATTATATATTTTCCCCTTCATTTTCATTCCTTTCTTCACTACAACGCATGAAGTATTAATTCTTCTGATAAAAAAAGTAAATAAACGTGCACGCCCATGGACTCGAAGCTTCAATTTCACGATCGTGAAGTCAATATGCTACCACCTCTGCCACCCGGCTGGCTGACAGTAAGGAACATTTCGAGGTACATAAGGTGATAAGCAAACTTTGACTTATGTTCTTTTGAAACTAGCCAACTAGTGCGCTCTAGTATTTTTACACCTGAAGGTTAAACTGCCACCACACGAAGTCTGCTCCCAAATTACACTTCCCAGACCGTGACCTTCCCTTGTAAGTATGAAATAAATTAATAAATGTTGGTCCTTTTCATTGAAATGATGGTGAATAAAGATGACAAGTACTGTTGAGAAACAATATTGGATAAAGGATAACTGGATTCAAACATTGCTTGCAAAATTATGTAATTGTAGTTCGTTTTCCAACTGTATTACTACAGGACGCGTTCATCAATTACGATGCTTACAAGATTGAGATGAGCGAGTGCTTGGCATTTAATACAATGTTTTAAAAACTTAACTGTGTCTCATTATCATGGAAAAAGTAAAGGCTTTAACATGTCAGTGAGTTCGGAGCCTAAGGGTATTCACCTGCATTAGTTTGTCAAGTCTGTCTGGATTCGGTTCAATAGTTCTTTTCCATGCTCCAGTATGGCGAGCCTTATTATGATGGGAACGGTAAAGCTTTAACATTCTGATACAGTTAAAGCCTTAAGGGTAATACTTCCGTACTTTGTTATAAGAATTTTGGTTGTCATCAGATCAATAATTTCTGTGTATGCTCGAATTCAGTCTCTCTAGCGTGGAAACGGTCAGCAGTTTAGTGTGATTAAAAACTCTTTAAGAGTTGAGCCCTATAGAATTAGAAAGTTCGAAGTAAATTGGTCGAACCGTTCTCACGTGAAGCACGAATGTAAATTAATTGAGTTTAGGCATAGTTGAGTTGAATTATGACAGCAACGGTAATAAGCTGGACGTTTTGGTACGGCTGAAACATGTAAGGTTGTTAACTCTATCACCATACGAATTTTGGAGGAAATAGGTCCAATAGTTCTTACGTAATGCATTAAAATATGTTTTTCTTGAAGTACCATTACAATGAAAATTAGACAACTTTTCCCCAATTTCAAATCCTTCAAACCTCCTCCAGAGCAACTGCTACCACTTTGTGAATATTGGTGACGGTCGGCCTAGAAACTTCGAAGGAATATTATTTGATAAAAGTACAAAGAGAACATATAGAGCTTCTCTCGCTCTGCTCAATTATTTGCTTTTTTGGTGGTTTTAATGTCAAAGAAAACGATTTATCTTGCATAAATTTAACTATAAGGTATTACATATGGTAACAGGAAAACCAACTAATGTCTTTTAAATTTGAATTCATTCAAAAAGGAAAAAGAGAGGGAAACGAACAATGAGTGGCCAATACACACACACATGGCATATTTATCCCAAAATTCACATAATTATACAATTATACTTCTAATTATTTGATCGGAAAACACTAGAAAATCTTGATTTTTTTTTTCTAGAAATATCTCATAATGGAACGCTTTTGACATTTCCAGACAAGAACTTGCAATTTTCATACTATTTTTTACGACCAAAAAAGAAAAGTGACATTTTTCACGTATTGTGAGATATAATGAATTCATTTCATAACAGTACGTTAAAAGAAATCTATAATTAAAATCATAATAATAATAATTAACCCACTTTATCAAATATAGTAAGAATAATGTTTCAAATCTAAACTTCAACGTACTTGTTTTCCATTGTGTGTTACGGATTGCAAGATCGTCCTTAACGTCTTGAAACCAACAGCTACATCCAGTAAATGAGCCGCGAAGAAGAAATTATTGAAATTGCCCAACACGGAAAAGATGAAATACCACAGACTGTACAAGAATGCCTGAAAAAAAGATACATAAACAATATTTTAATTCATTCATTGAATAATTTAATTCATTCATTGAATAATTTAATTCATTAATTGTATATAACGAAATATAAAATAAGCTGAGGAGTAAAACGATAGTGGGAAGCTTTGGATTTGATAAAAGAAACACGAGGAGAGACAGACTAGTGGAATTTGCAGAAGCCAACAGATTGTACATTTCGAATACATTTTTCAAGAAGAAACCTTAGAGGAAGTGGGTATGGAAAGGCCCAAATGAAGTTAAAAAGAAATAGATAATATTCTGTCAAATAGTATTTTTATAAAAAAAAAAAACACTCAGGATGTGTCTGTGCTGAACAGTTTCAACACCTCGAGTGATCATAGGATGGTGGGATGTAAGCTAAAATTAACCCAAGACTGTAGAGCAAGAAAATTACCAGAGGA
This sequence comes from Lepisma saccharinum, assembly GCA_022664845.1. Classification (NCBI taxonomy): domain Eukaryota; kingdom Metazoa; phylum Arthropoda; class Insecta; order Zygentoma; family Lepismatidae; genus Lepisma; species Lepisma saccharinum. The sequence goes on from JAGDQP010044278.1 coordinate 14,385, forward strand.
AAGCTATCGCTTCTAGATTTAGAAATTCTAGCGAAAAGCAGAGAAATTCGAGACAGAGTTTAGCAACAAATTCACCAGCTTGCAAGAGATAGAACATCAATTGCATTAAGACAGTACTAACAGATAATTAAAAACAAAAAGGCAGCCAAGGAAATGGCAGGCATCGAAAATTAAAAAAAAGGAATTTTTTTAAAGAAACTAAACTTCTGATGAAGAAAAGAATGGAAAAATGAAACAAGGAGGAAGTTACGTGAATAGGATTAGTTGAATGTATAGAAATGAATAAAATTGTAAGGAAAAAAGTAAGGGTATGTACGAAAATACAACAAAAATCTTATTAGGAAAACAAATCGAGGAAATCAAGAGCTTAAGAAAAGGGAAGAAAATAATAATGATAATAGTTAAGTGATCAGAATAAGAAACATATAAAATTATTTGAACATTTCTGTAGAGAACTATGTTACTCTGATGAAGAAATACGAGAGAGAAAAAATATATGAAAAAAAGAGAGAGAAAAATATATAAAAGTTCTAGATGTAATGAAAGAAGAAGTGGCACGTGGAAGGAATGATGAAGGAAAAATCTCCAAGAGGTGAACCTCATAGCAGAGATTTAAATGAGGATATAAAAGGTTGAGAGGAGAACTTGCCAAATTATTGTTACACAAGAAAGGAGAGAAAGAATGCGGTGAGAACTACCAAGTTATTCGTTTATTATCAGTTCTGGACAAAATATTTACCAAACTAACTCTTAATGTGTTGAACGAACTTAGATTTAAATTAGAGGAAGGAACAAGCTGGATTTCATAGACGATTTACCACATTTATTGAATGAGGTTTGATTTTGGAAAGGAGTAATGAATGTGAACATCCACTGTATCTTTGAGTCATAGATCTTGAAAAAGGCTTCAATTCGATCTTTTTGGTAGCAGTACTTAAATCACTTGAACATCAAGGCCTCGAAAGTGCATACGCTATATTACTCAAAACATTACTCGACTGCCACATCTCTCATGAGATTACATCAAGAAAAACTAATGGAAATTTTAAGTTTGGAAAAGGGATAATTCAAACTCTCCAAAACTATTTTTGATGGGTTTGGAGGAAGTTTTCAAAAATTTTAAAAGGTTTGAGGTTGGAATAAAAAGTAATGGCTAACACCTTAATCGCCTACGATTCGATGATGATATAACTCTTTGCATCAAGAACAAAAGAACTACAAACTAGAATGGAAGAATTGAGGTATAAAACTTTGAAAAGGACTTAAAATGAATTTAAGTAAACCCAAAGTAATGTACAATTCAGATGCTAAAAGGAAATAAATAGATTCCCGGAGAGACAATCGGTATAGTTGATGAGTATATTCACATAGGGCAGTTGAAAACATTGAATGTCAAGTTGACTGATGAAACAAATGGAATACATCTTCCAGAAATGACATGGAGCTGGTTTTGAAAATTAAACTTTATTTTCAAAAACGAGCTACCAATTCGTCTCAAGCGTAAAGTCTATAATCGATATGCCTTACCTGTAATGGTGTACGACTGTGAAATGTGGACATTAAATACACA
>JAGDQP010044280.1:0-15954 GCA_022664845.1 Lepisma saccharinum
TTTCGAAGAGGGCAAATTGTTGGTGCGCGGTTATGTGGAGTGAGTGTGACGGCAGTGGCTAGTGTGTTAGGTGTGTCGCCAGGGACAGTGTCGAAGGTGATGACGGCCTACACAACACACGGGAAAACCACATCGGGAAAGCGGAACAGTGGGCGGAAGAAAAGCATCAGTGACAGGGCACGCCGGGTATTAAAGCGCATTGTCACGCGGAACCGTCGTGCCACTGCGGCGCAAGTGACGGAGGAACTCAATCAGCACCTACCCCAACCTGTTTCGACAATCACAGTCCGCCGCGAATTACATGACATGAACTTACGGGGTCGTGTTGCACGGGCCAAACCTCTCATCAGGGACCAGAACGCTTTAGCACGCCGCAAATGGTGCCGCGACCATGCAACTTGGACCGTTGACGACTGGAAACGTGTGGTATGGTCGGATGAGTCACCATTCACCCTATTCCAAACCACGGGCCGTGTTTATGTGTGGAGAACGCCCAAAGAAGCGTATGATCTGCAGTGTCTCCGCCCAACTGTGAAACATGGCGGCGGCACGGTGATGCTGTGGGCCGCAATATCATGGTTTTCATTGGGTCCTGTGGTCACACTTCGCGGACGCATCACTGCCAACGATTATGTCGCAATTTTAAGAGACCACTTGCATCCTATGGTCCGGATGTTGTTCCCGGACAATGACGCCATATTCCAGGATGAAAATGCACCCATTCACACAGCTGGAGTTGTTGCAGCGTGGTTTGAGGAACATCGGGATGAAGTTCAACACCTCCCCTGGCCCGCCCAATCCCCAGATCTCAACATAATTGAACATCTGTGGTCCATCTTGGAAACACGACTCCGGCGACGATTTCCACCTCCATCCTCTCTCACAGAACTGGCCGATGCCCTGCACGAGGAATGGTGCAATATTCCACTTGCTACCATTCACGACCTCTATGCCTCCATCCCACGTCGCATCAAGGCTGTTCTGAAGGCGAAAGGTGGCCCGACACCATATTAATCTGGTAAGTTGCACTTTCGTTCAGGTGTTTCCATTATTCTGATAAGCATCTGTATATGTCTTCACAAATGGAAGTTAGGCTTTTCTACAAAGCGAGTAAAACAGAAGGGAGAATCAAAATAGGCACACAAAGCAACCTTCAAAATCACACCCCATGGACACGGTGTCAAATATCACTTTATTTTACACCCTTGAAGTTGCAGACAATTACGGATAGGGACGTACGTAGAGGGGGTTCTGGGAGTCTGGACCCCAGCCCCGGAAATTAAGACTTTATTGTAAGATAAGTATCATTTTTGGCAAAATTACATGCATTTTACGTAAATGTCACACCCAAACAGATCTCAGGCTCCCCGTCAAAGGCGCTAGACCCCCCCTCCCCGAACTAACTTCTAGGTACGTGCTTGACGGTGAATTTGACATTGCGCTCATGGAATGTGATTTTGAAGGTAAACTAGGAAATCGCGTCTTTATCATCAAAATGCATTCACATTCTTCCACAATCAGCTCCGGTGTATCGTCCAAGTTGCAGTATGCGTGGCAGGCATCTGGGTATACGGTACCAGAAACTATAACCAATTTCAAGAGTGTAATTGAAGTGGCATTTGGTTTCGCGCCCAGGGAGTGTGTTGTTGAGTCTTGCTCTGATGTATCTTTTGCCCTGTGTGCCTATTGTCATCCTACTTTCTGTTTTACTCACAATGTAGAGCACCCTCACTTACATTTGTGAAGACATATACTGGCCTACATCTGCCAAACTATTTGTTACACGGTATTGTGGCTTTGCAGTCTTTGTCAGAATGTCAGCATGTTAATGTATATATTTTAAGTAATAAATGCCTGTTCAAACCGAAATTAGGGAGTCATTGCAGCGGCTGTCTCTCCCTTGCTCCAAACTTTAACGCCCTCTAGCGGACAAACGGGGCCTTACACGGTCGAATTACTTTACAGGCATTATCAGCATCGGGGGACGAATACGAAGTCTTATAAAAAATTCCTGTTCGAACCGAAATACTTCCCGTTAGAATACATAATACAATAACCATCTCCTCATCCAGAGTACTTGCTGAAGTAAATTATCCCTTACAATTGCAGCATATATAGTTAGACCGTAGATGCCGTAAATTAAATAAAATAATTAAACAAAGGAAGAAGACGACTCGCTAGTTATGACTATGGGAATAGAGCAGCTTGCATTTTAATAAGAGATACACTTTCAACATCGAAGCTAAATTCAAGACTGTTGTCGAAAAAACAACAACACCAACGTATTTTAAGGCAGAAGTAGGGGCTTGTATTACTAAAGTAGTCAATACACCTAAAAACATTCCTATTTCTTGTGTTTGAACTTTTCAACACTTATCCTAAGAAATAACCTTTTCCTTATTGATTTTTCCATGTTTCTTATTCTTCATGCATAATAGTGAGCTATCTACCCATCATTTGCACCTTAATTGGTCTCCCGCCCTTATTGATTACTTCCGAATTCTTAAAAAAAAGAAGGGACTGGGTGGGAACTTCTACGGAAACAATTTACTTTCTTGATAGAACATGTTATCGAGGAAAGGGCAGGAAAAGTTTAGGTGCTGATTGTAACCACAGTACTATTTTGATAATTTATAAACAAAAGTGAAGCCCAAATACGGTAATCAAGTAGCTGTGGTTGCTGTCTTCGTATAAGCACTGACAAGCGGCTGGAGGTTCGAACACCAGTCACGCCAGTGAAGTTTCCCCATTGGCCTCGGTAACTGCAGAAAAATACTAGGATAGTACCTAAAGTACAGACCTAGTTACTACCTTCGTCATTCCTTTTCTGTTGGGAATAACAAAGACAGACATGATAGGCCAGAAATTTAAAGAAAAGATGACGTAATATCGAGTGTCACGTGACCTAAATCAAACCACGTCACACGTACGCTGAAAGATTTTTGAGTTTTCGTGGTGAATTTGAATTTTATTTATATCCTTTAGGTATAACCCGAAATATATGTGACACAAAGCTGTCATATTTTGTACAGAGAAACTTTGGTAGAGTTCAAGTCAAAACAAAACGACCTTGACGTCATATCTTTCCTATAGGATTTAAGGTCGTTGAGTTTTGATTGCGACTATACTTAGTGTGTCCATGTACAAAATATAACTATTTTTTGTCACATATATTTCGGGTTATATATACAGTATATAAGATGACCTCAAACCTTTTTTATTCGTCAATACCACTTTATATCCGTTGGCTTCTGAGCCAACATATACAGTATAAGTATGTATGTGACTTATTCTTATACTCCCGCTTAATGTAAGTTTAGTCACGTTGGGCTTGATATATTCATTAAAAGATAGACAAAATAAAAATAAATAGGAAAATCACAAATTAGTTAATTTGAATTTCATTTAAGGCCTTAAGAAATTATAACTCAGGGTGGGAAGGAAAATCAGCCAGGGACTAGTTTCGAAGCTACTATCCCGGCACTAGCCTACTGTGGCTGAAGCAAAATTCTGGCAAAAACCTTAATCAGGATGACCATGCCGTGGGAATGAACCCAGAACCTCCCCAATGCGAGGCGAATGCTCTACCAACTGAACTATGCCGTCCGGTGAAAATTGCAAATGATTTTTCATTTGAGTGAAATAAGCATGTGAATATGGAAAGATATTGCTGTTGCAGCAGTTTACATGTGAAGAAGTTAGGTTGACGTTCCTAGAACACAAACATAAAATCAATTCATGTACTGGTAGGAGTTAACACATACACATACGGTACGTCCGGCCTGAGCCTAATATGCATAAAGATCATAAATAAAACTCAACATTCAAATGCATATAATCAACCCAAACATAGTTTCCAAAATTAGAAAATCAATCAAACCAAGAAATATTTTTCTCACAAACCCACATCTTCTTTTCTAAAGTTATTTAAAAATAGTCTTAAAGTTCGCGTGCTCTACCGTCATCAGTAACACGTTAATTCTGCACGAGTGTCAGTCACATGGTATCTTTGAAAACCTTATTTTAAAAAAATAAATGATAAGCTTTTTATCCTGTAAAGCAAGAAAAATTACTTACCGCATCTTAGGTTTCACCACATATACCCGCACATATTCACACACGTACATGACGAAACAAGGTATGATGCCTTTCTCAGGCTAAAAACACTACACCTGTATTTTTTCTTCATTTTCGATTTCTTTTTTGTTCGGGGGACTATGTATCCAGGACACTTCCTTGAGTAGATTGCACGAAATTGCGTGACTAAGACAATCTTAGAGGTCGAAGCACGCACGCTTACCTACCTGCTTGAGTCTTTTCTCTCCTCATCCTTCTTGGAACTAAGACGACTGAGTCTACCAGAGCTCCCAGTCTCTGAGACCTGCTTCTCGGAGTCTCTTCGACTTTTACTTTCCGTACTGGAAGACCTCCTTCGTTCACGCAGTGCTATGAAAATGTCATCCTTCCTGTTTGCACTTTCTAAATCTTCAATACTCAATATTTTCCCATTGATATGTAAGCGGTTGAAACTAAGAAAAGCGTGGAAGCCTAATTTCTTCGCTTCTACAAGATATTCCTTCAAAGCCTCTCTGTCCTGTCGCACCTTGTCCGAATAGTCCTCTGCCAAGTAGAGACCGGTACCTTTCAAACACCCTCGACACTTAAGAATCTCCATTTTCTTCTTAAACATCACCAACCGGAACACAATTGGTTTCCTACCCTTTTTCCGTCCCACCCGATGAGCCTCTTCGATATCATCATCATTAATTCTTATTTTCAAATGTTCCCGCAAGATGGCTACCACTTTCGCTGCTGTCACGTCCGGTATCTCCCAGTCGCCATCTTCAGGAACGTTGAAGAGAATCAGATTGTTGCGTCGCACCTGAAATTCCAGATAATCAATCTTTTTATACAGTTGAGCGTTCTTTGTCCACGGTTCTTTCCCCGCTCGCGCTTCTGTGATCTCTTCGTGTAGCTCTCGTTGTTGAATCGCTAACGCTTGCAATGAAATCTGAACCTTCCTCACCGCTCGTTTCAACTCAATTCCGGTCTCCTCGACCAATTTGACTACATCAGCTATCGCCATTCTCGCCATTTAGAATAACTTCTAGCTCTGGCTGAATCGCTTTTACAACTAAATCTCTTCCGTAGAGCATTGACTTAAACCCTTCTTTCGAAGCGATCAATAAGATTTACAACTTCTTTGCATGACAAGACGTCAGCCAGGCTCTTTTTCTAAAAAGAATTGGAATAATATTAAATTTCTTCTCCATGTGTGTGCTTTATTTGCGTTTTGTGTAGATGTAACGAAAAGCGAGGGGGGCAATGGAATCAAAAGAAAAAAAGGGGGAAGTGGGTCGACATGGTAAACGCAAACTAACTTCCGTGTCGTAAATAGGAGTCTGGAATTAGGAAGTAAATGATTTAAATAACTGTTGTAATTAATGGATATTTGTATAAGAGGGAGGTAGGGGGAAACCGGGACATAGTTGAAATCTTTTAAGGGTTATGCAGTGCAGAAGACTTTTAGGAAACGGATGCTTTCTTGATGTCACCTGCAGTCAAAAACTTTTTAAAGTAATTGTTAAGTAATGTCATCATCAATAGAATCCCTTTATTGATTGCAACAAGTCCTTTCACGTACGTCTATTCTTGTTTCATTCGTTTAGAATTGTGTTTTTCTATTTCGTTATCGTTCGCTTGTTTTTTCTACCGTCAGTGAATACGCTCTCCTTTCTTTCTGTTGTTTATTTTCAAGCAAATCTTCAACTAAATTCTTCATTACAAAGTTCGGATTAAGCAGTCTTCTAACCAGTTTTATTTCCGCTTCTTTATCATTGGTACTATACCTAAATGCCATAAATAAATTCAAAATCGTGTTCATAAAATAGGCTGGCAACACTGACAACTGGGGTACTTGAGGACTGTGCACAGAAAAAAAGCCCTAGAAAATCTAGCAATATTTGCATTGCTAAACTGTGTTGTTACTATTTATAGTAATCATAACCATCATTGTGTTATAGTAAGGATACCCTTGTGCTAAGTTGCCTATATCTGGTATTGTATAGTTGTGATTCCTAAACAATTACAGTTAAATTTTACATTGCTTGGAAAATCATATGAATGGCTGATAGGACAATATTACTTCATGACGTACAAGTTCAACAATATATTTATTACTGTTCGAGTAATACTGTTTGGTTGTTGGATGCGCATGCGCAGAAAATGAAAGAAGTATAGGCAATAGAACAATACAGTTACGTGGGATACTGTGTGGTTCGAAGCCATGTTCTTTGTTCGAATCTAGAGAAATTAGATGAATGTAGGTAAGGATGACGAAGAAGAATTTGTTTGGCCTCATCTTATGACATGAGTATTATTGTTATAAATGCGAAGAATAAATGTATTGTACAATTTTAAGTAGTATGGCAATGTTTAACAATGTTTTGCTAATGCTTTTAAAAGTTTCTCAATAGATGTCGTTACTGTAGCTATTAGTTTTGAAGGCCTGACTGCAAAAATAGTGATAATTCTGAAATCTGAATTTCTAATCAACGATTATTGCTAATGATTTATAGATATTGTGTTATCCTCGAATGTAATGGAAGAAGTTTCAGTCATAATGTATTTGCTAAAGTTTGCATCGCCCAGGTATATAATGTAGTAGTTGCATATTTTCACCAGGCAGAGATTTAAATTAAATAAAGAATAAATAAGATTTTCTTGCGTCCATTTACCGGTAGACCACCTCCAATCCTACAAGCCCTCCTCGCTCAAACTTCCCTTCCCTATAGAGAGGGCGTAACTCTTTAATGGATGCTAGCCACTATGAAGGCTAGAAAAAGAGGTTTTAAGCCTCTTAAAAAATCACAGACAAGAAACTTTCATTTTCTATAAAAGCGATGTTGTATTCAAACAGATTCCTTCATGTACGGAGGTCATGCAGCAATACATATGGTCACAACAGCAATACGACATTGTTGTTATAACTATATGTATAGTTACCACAACAATACTGTATGGCACCGTAAATCAATTTCTAACAATATATAATGTTGTAACTATATGGTATAGTCAGACATAATTCCCCCATTAGTAATTTAACTATGCATTGTTGCATAATTAGCTAGAATGGTAACACATCTTACTAATTTAACTTGAAATAGGAATTTTACCTTAAAATATTGTTCACAGTATTGTACTATAATTATGACAATACACCTAACCATGTGTATTGTAATAATGACAATATACGATTAGTGAGACTTGTATTTACAACCCATATTTTGCTGTTCCAATTTCAACTATACAAGTATGATTTTATGGTTACTCCAACCATAATATTTTTTCACTGACACCCATAGTATTTCTCTATTGTGTCCAATAATGTTTATGCCAATTTTGGTGCAGATAGGTTTAACGAAATGGAAGTAATGTAAACAATCAATTTTTTAAAAATGAGTTTGCAACACTGATCCACCACACGAACCAAGATGGTTCAGGAGGCTTTGAACAAGCCTATTTAGGAGATTTCCAACGACACCTTAACCACGTTTCTACACCTTGTGGTACCTCAGAACAATTTTTTTGACACTCATGGACGGAAGGAGTGAGCTGAATTATAAGGTCTTTTTTATTAGCTACACGATGAAAGGGCCTAAGTAACGCTGATATTAGGTGTGGACAAAATTGAAATTAAATCTTTAAAAAAATTAGCCTTATCGGTAGTAGAAACCCTGAATATTCCATATACAGTCCTTTGAAAGTTGATTAATTTAAAAATATTTGTTAGAGGTGTTCGGTTACCCAAAACAGAATCGTGGAAAAGAATTCTCGTCCCAGTCTCTCAAATTTCAGGATGTTCAGATCCGACGTTCGGGACTCCAGAGGTCTCGCGAAGGCTTGAGATTCTGAAATTAGCAACAAGTATCCGTTCTGAAAATGTCTCTTTCCGTCCTGAAAGGAAATATTTTCTTCTCATGCATCCCTACTATTGCTTGTAAAAGTTCTATAAAGAAACTACTAATAAACTTTGCGTATTTTAGTTGATAGAAGGTTTGGTTGTATCTTCCGAAGGTTCCCGGTTCGAAATATAAAACTTCAATTAACTTATATCTGAACACACATGATTTTAATGTTATTAGTCTATTTTTACCTATGCGATTAACTATCATAACGAGTCTTAAGATAGCAAGAGGAACTAAACACAACTCTTTCAGAGGGATCACTCTTTTTTAGTGGATTTTCATAGCAGAAAAGATTAGAAATTTCCGCTTGAAAAAAATGAGATCTATGGTAGCTCTTCCTGACAGTAATCTTTTTTACATCAATTTCCATCAATTCAGGTTAATTTTTCATCTCTTTAACATGAAAACGACGTAATGAAATGCTGAAAATGTAAAAGGAAGCAAAAGATTTACTAATAAGTAGTAAGAAAAACGTAATGTTCTTATGAATGGAAGGGAGAAAAAAACTTGGCCACGGCGGGAATTGAACCTTCTACTTCCTAGTCAGCGATCCAACACTGTATCTCCTACGCTAGGTGGGCAACTAGGAGAAAACTCCTTAAGAAAAAGTTATCAGGTCTTCTGTTGTCATTTTCAACTTAACGCGACTAACTTCGAAGTAGGACCGGGTCTTTCGATAACCTTCGTGGTAACAAAGGTCGGATAACAAACTTAATTAGTACGGTACCCATCATGCATTGTGAACCACACTCAAAGGACGAGAAATCGCTCTTTTTCACTTTGAATAATAAAGTACATCCGTATAGCATCGGAATCCTATTTAGAAAGAGGACACTTTCTATCCAAAAGAACGAGTGTGTTTTGTTCTTTTCCTGATTGAAAATCAATACATTTTGATAAAAAAAACATCACCGAAAAACAATGGTGAAAATTTCAGCTCTTCTGATTTTGTATGTAAGAAGTTTCGAACCAATCTGATTTACGACATCTGCTGGCAGTTCCGTTTCTTTATCTTTTGTATCCGCTTCTGAAAGTGATTGAAGGAAACTGAAAGAAAGCTGATAAAGTTCAGTAGAAAAAAAATGTTTTATTTTCTTTCACTCTGTTTCAGATAACAAACGCTGAAATTTGTTGTTATCACGTACATGATAGTACATGCACGCAATCATGAAATAATTATATCTTTAAGATTACAGTGAATGAAGTTGTTATAAAAGGAGATGATTATTGGATAACATTACTCGTGTGAAGTTTTGTTAGCTAATTCCATGCAAGCCACGAAATTAATAAATGGTTGCCTTTTTTTTTTAAATCAATTATAACTTTGATAGCGATCTGTATAGAAAGATTTAGGAAGAGGAAGAAGTTATGGAACAAACAGAAAAAGATCCATTTAGAACTTACTTATGACGTTTTTCGGCCCAATGAGGGTGTAGCTAACAATAAAGGACCTTATAAATCCCGCTAATCTGGCCGTCTGTCTGTCCGTGTCCAAAAAAATCTCAGGAACCACAAAGTCTAGGGATGTTGTTGGCTAAACATGCTTGAGATGTTGTTGGCTAAACTAACTCAGCAACTCCAGAATCATCTTGATTGGTGTAGAGGTTCAGTGTTGCCAACTTGTTTCTTAATTCAGTTGCTTAAAATGCTTCCGTTCTGTTAGACCTATTCGCACTAAGACAAATTAGAAAAAATACTGTGGATTTCTACGTGACCAAACATTCAACTTGCCAGTGTTGCCAACCTATTTTCTAAAAAAATATATTTTGTTTTAAATATAGCTTCCATTACGTTCGACGTAGCAGCACAAAATTGGACAAAAACATGATTTGACACAACAGAAACACATTGTGAATGTTATATCCCCCAATAACCCCGTTGTCAGTGTTGCCAACTCGTCTCTATAACATATATTTCATAAACCACAAGGTGTGGAGATGTGTATGTAGTTGGAAAGGTCTTCAATAGATTAGCCCAGAGCCGCCAGAAGAGTTTTGATTGGTGTAGTGAGTCGGTGTTGCCAACTAATTGTTTTAAATTCAATTTTTCAAATTACTTCCATTCCATTAGATCTATCTGCACCAAAATTGGCACAAACATTATTATATAGTAGAGAAAACTTCTGTGAGTGTCCTCGTCCCCAAGCGCCCTGTTGTCAGTGTTGCAAATTTCTGTCCAAAAATATAATTTTGAGCCACAAGGACGTTGTTGGAAGATGGTTCGGCTTGACCAGCTCAGAGCAGCCAAAACCGTCATGATCAGGTTCCGTAGTGCTCAATGTCGCCAACCGTTTTAAAAATTTTATATTCATTTTATCAATTTACTTTCATAATGCTAGACTTATTTGCACTAAACTTTTGGCAGCAACATTATTCGACACAATACAAAAGTAATTAGAGAGAGACCAACCCTAGGTACACCAGTTGGCAGTGGTGTCAACCTATTTAATAAAAATGAATGCTTGTGCGCTTGAGGTGCTATCAAGGGACCGAACCTTCTCAATTGTTTGTAGATTCGCAGCACTTATTTGTTTTCACAATAGCATTAGATTCTGTTTTAATAACATTAGAAAACTCAACGCTGATAGAAAGACGAACAGTTCAGACGAATGGAAGTATTAAATCGATTTCAAACAATTTCAAAGATCAAAAGTTTCTTCCGTATCTGTTTGTAAAAGTTAGAAACAACACCAACACAGTTCTAAATATCTTACCTGAAACCAATAAATAAAAATGACTGTCGTCAGCTTCTTGTAATGATGTCAACACAACAACAAAACTTACTACAACAGAATAATGCCTGTTTCTCCTCTGCACTGGACGCTAGAAATGCCGCAGTCTAGCCTATCAATGAGAGAGCAGCGTATCTTTCCTTTTTTCTTTACTTCCTTTTTTTTTCCTTCAGAAAATGGAAGCTGTCAGGGCCCATCCTTTCACATTAATCGCCAAACGAGAGCATTGATCGCGTAAAGCAATCAGTTGACGTCTTTTCAATAGAAAGATGACAGCAGAGTTTCTCTCCCAGGTGGCACTGCAGTTGTAAAATAGATTCGAAAAAAAAAGAAGAAAATTTCGAACTTTGCGAGGACATAGAAAAGGATGTGTAATAAATATAACATACTCAATATATTTGTTGAACTATTGAAGTCGGACATTCTTACAACGGTTCTCCATAAAATAACAATAACCTCCCTTTCAGCGATAAATGTTATCCATTCTGGCGGATTTTCTATGCTTTACTTGCTTTTCACTCCTCAATACAAGGTTAAATAAAAAATATGGCGACGTTTATTAATTTGTTTAATCTCTATCCGCCTCCTTCATTTTGTAGATAACTAAACTTTAGCAGCTTAGCTTGAGACCAATTCATCTCAGTTTGAGGCCAGAATTGCAAGAACTGATCAAAATTGCGAGATGTTCCACCCTAAAATTCCTCCCCGTGGAAGAAACTAGTCTATAGGAATGAGGATCCTTTTTTGAGTAACTCTTCCCTGAAATTATAGTTCCTTTTTAGGAACTCTTCTTTGAAACTAGTTCCTTTTTTAGAAACTTTCCCCTAGAACTAGTTCTTCTTTGAGGAACTGTTCCCTGAAACTAGTTCCTTTTCAGGAACAATTTCCTGGTACTAGTTCCTTTTTGACATTCATGAAACGTGAACTTATTCAAGTTCCTTTTACGGAGAAACAAATAAACGTTTCTTTTAAAAGGAACAGATATTGCCGAAATCATTCCCTTTTTCTATGATCTGGAAATATTTATTTTGAGCAAGTCTATAAATTTCATTTGACAAATTCTTGTCTTAAATATTTTTCCAACAAAAAAACACGTTATTATGACACCCTTAGCTATTAACTCATGACCCTAGATCTTTTCTAACTGGAGGTTGGATATATTTATTTCTCTGGGGGAACTTGAACGTCATAAGTTCATTTTTTCTGGAACTTGGATATTTTTTAGGAATTTGGAACATCGTAAGTTCATTTTGTGCTGGAACTTAATAGAAATAAGGCAAGGAGACTCAATCTCTCAAAAATTATTTTCTACTGTCCTGGAGGAAGTGTTACAAAATTTAAACCCGGATAAAGTTGGAATAAAAATCAATGGTGAATACCTTAATCACCTACAATTCGCTGATGATATAATCCTATTTGCTTCCAGTGAAGAAGAACTACAAACCAGAATGGAAGAGCTGTGTAATGAGAGTTCGAAAATAGACCTTAAGATGTACAATGAACATGCTGAAAAGAAGGAAATAAAGATTCACGGAGAGACAATATTTGATGAGTATGTGTACCCAGGGCAGCTCAGAACATCGAATGCCAAGATAACCGGTGAAATGATGTAAAATGGCATGGAACTGTTTTGAAGAATAGACTTTACTTTGAAAAGAGAGCTTCCATTATATCTCAAACGTAAAGTTTATAATTGATGGATGGGTCTTATTCTTAGCTCTCATGATGTACGGTTGTGAAATATGTGAATTGAATGCGCAGTCGACTTAATGACTGTTTCACAAAGAGCAATGGAGAAATACATGTTAGAAATAAGTAGGAGAGACAGGAAGATGAATGAATTCCCTCACAAAGGTAGAAAATGTAATCAAAACTACGCAGAAGCTGAAATGAAGATGGATCGGTCACATAGCTAGACGAGCACATGAAAGATGAACGACATTGGATTCTCAGAGAAAAATAAACGACTTTGAAGACATAACTTTTGGGATCCACTTGTTTCTCTAGAAAGTCTCTCACGAATCCTAGTTACCTCCCGCTCCCCACTTTAGTGTTTTTTTCTGGCTCCTTTAGTAATTTTCTCTCTTCCATGACCTGGCCACCCCGTTACCTGGGTTGACTTGGCAACGTGGCTGCTCCTTAGCACCAATCCTCTCTGTCCTTTTCCACTCCTATTATATAGCTACCCGGTGGAGGAGGAAGAGGAAGAGAAGAAGTAGAAAATATTTTAGAACACAATCGTTACTTAGAATGTTAAAAAGCAGAACATGTATTAACTTGACACTATGAGGAATTGAACTAATAAACACAGATTGTTTTATTTACTGAAAACTTTATAAGGCTAAGGTTTGATTAAGAACATGACAATTAACCCATCTCCGTTGAAGTATTTAGAAATTTAGCATAACTAAAAACAGCTTCTACGGGTGATATTTTATCACCTAATGGAAGAACAGGTCATTCATTATTTCACTGATTGTGCTTTCTTGTTTGAAATGTGTAACTTTTGTGACATGGTAAATGATTGGTACTGCATAATTTAAGCACAAAATCAATAACCTGTTCCTAATACAAACACGAAATCAATTTTCAATCAGAAACCTCATTTCATATCGACAAAGGGAGCATAACAATGTCTCGAATAAAGGAACTGTCTTACAATTGAGATGTTGCTGTGTATGTCTTTGTTGTGAATGTTTCGTATTTGTTTTAAAGTAAAGGAACTCCGAGCTAAATGTTCATTAATGACCTTAAGGCCATCATCATTAATTTAAGAATTTTATAAATGATTGACATTGTAATTGAATTTTAAGGAGTTACATCGTAATTGAAGGCTTTTTTTTTTTACGAAAAAAGCACAGAAATTAATTTTACATACTTTTTTTAATTTCAGGCAAAAAAAAACTTCCACATTCCATGTTTAGCTGAAATTCTGGTATAATCTGTTCATACTTATATTGTGTGACCAGAATATATCAGAAATGTAGTTATTTTAGCCAAAATTATGAATTTTGGAAGGGCTCTTTTCTTGCTTTCCTGACAATTCAGAATTGACGAATGTTTTTTTTTAATGTATTCTATAAAATGAAGTATCACTTTCTGGTTGTGCAATGAGTGACTTATGAGTCCAATAAAGATATTTTTTGTCACAGTTCTAGGTATCCTAAAACTCAAAGATAAAATAATGCTATTTGTACTTTGTAACTAAATAGATGGATCTGATTGAACCCTTTCCACCTTCTTCAATATAAAAGCATTCGAATCTGGGGTGTGGCAGTCATATTGATAAAGTTTCTCTAAATCTTGTATCTTTTCAGCACTTTACCAGAATATGCATTTTCAAGTAGTAAAATAATGAATTTGGTGCAGAGGTTGGGGGATATAATGAACAATATTTATTATGTTAATTTAAGGAGGGCATTAACAAAAGAATTACGAAAGCATGGGCATAAGGCTCAAACCTGGAGAACAACAGTGAACAAACTTACAAATTTTATTGATACACTTCAGTTCCCGGACGCTTCACGAATCGAAAGAATAAACACACTGTCGTGCAACATACACCGTAAGTCTAGTGTCAACTTCAGAATCAACATTCACAGGATGACTACGTGCACAGCACACACAGCTGCTACCTAACGAGGACATCTCCACTTAATCAGGCATCGTAATCATTAATGGATCATAACATCACACCAGGTACTTTGTTAAATGAATCAAGTCAATGACTTGGAGCGTTTTGACATGTTATTATAAATCGGACTGTATTGAATTACTATGATCGAAAGGTAACTCGTAATTTTTTTTAACATAGTTTGATGTGACTTACTCTCTTGCATAGATTCAAGGAGAAAAGGGTTTATTTTGACTTAGCTTCTTTTACCATTGAAGGAATAAATTGAAGAAGATTTATCTGCTTCACTGATTCACGTTAAAAACAGTCAACAGAAAGTTTTCTGTTTTTTTTTCTTCCCACTAAAAATCCCCTTTTTGGACTTGACCAATTTTTGCATTTAACTCTTCAATGTAGTTCAAATTGATTTAGTAGCTCTCACGTTCAGAGCTGAAATTGAGTCACCGGTGACCCGGTCCGAAACTTGACCCAAACGACGCGGGACTGCTCTTGATCGAAATCACCAGACTGAGTTAACTCGGCAACCCGATGATCAAATCGTGACCCAATTGACCCGATACCCGGTCTTGTTCCTGTGGTTAGAATCAATCCATATTATAATTCGTGAAATTCCATTGAGAAGTGAGCTATGTACGGGAACTTTATTTTTGAAAGTTTTAAAAGATTTTAATGCTTTAATCCTATTTAATACTTCAAACACAAAAATTCTTTCAGAATTGCCTTTTTGAGTGGGGGGGGGAGGGCATTTGCACATCACTGGTGGTATTTTTGTTCACTCCGGGGATATGAACCCGTTTGTTATGTTATTACTGTCGTTTGGGCGTCCTATGTTTTTGTTATCTGAGGAGTAATATCCGTGCTTCCGGTCACTGAAGATAGAAATACTTCAAACATAATAAGAAAAAAAATTAAATTTCTGCTATGCCCTCCGGGCCACCGGGTCTTAAGCATAGATCCTGTGACCCGAATGACCCGATACAGTTCTGCTCACATTATATGTGGTCTAAGTTTAGTAGTTAAATCTCGTTTTGTAAAGAAAACAGTAACTATAAAAAATTGTAGTTTCAGAGATAATCTCCTCCTATCAAGAAAATTAATTTGTTTGGAATCGATTCAGTGTTTACCAGGTCCTATACGAATATGTGTAATATTTAGTATCATTTCCACACTCTAAAAGTACACTTCTTGTACACTTTTTCTAAACATCTTCCATGAAATTACCGCTTTTGAACACAAAAAGTGTACAATAAGTTTCGGTATAAAAGTTATCCAGTAATTCAAAATGTAAAAATGTTTATTCTTGTGGATATTTCTCTACCTTTTGATCGTGGCCGACAAATGGGTACAAACCTGGCTGACCACTGGTTCTGAGTGGACGACAACTGGTGAATATTACTTATTTTAACAAAAACTAATGTTAATACAAAACACACGTAAAATATTGAATTAGAAATGTTTTATTTTAGCTGAGAAAGGTGTAAAGAATAAAAGTAAAAGGTGTAAGTATTAGACCTAAAAAGAAATATGGAAACAAAAGACGTGAACCAGTCTCTTAATTGGTCGACCAGTGCTTCCAAAAAAATATTAGTGTTTATTGCCACCCCAAAAGGAATAATAGAACA